>NJRP01000476.1:14684-34598 GCA_003063835.1 Aphaenogaster floridana | reverse complement strand
ATAATACAATTGAATGAACTATTTATGTTTGTGGCAGCCCGTGACGTAGACGTTTAATTGAAACAACAGCATTTTTTTTCAGTGTATCCACCAACTTTTCATTTTTATGTTTTATTTGCAATATTGATTTTTCTGTAAAAATCTTTCTATAGAATTTAAAAAATGTAAAAATAAAAGTTTTGGAGAAAATATTGAGTAGAAATGTCCGATATAAATTTTATTCATTTTTATATCTTTAAATAATAATATCTCTCTCTCTCTCTCTCTCTCTCTCTCATCTAGGTCAACACAAAGTAATATATTTTATTATTAAAGGAGAAACACATCTTTAAACATACACAAAATAAATAATTTTACAATATGTCTCATAATAAAATACTTCAAATATTTCAGTTTTAACATTCAATCTTCTTTATGATCAAAATTTTTATTTATTATTAGATATATTTATTTATTATTTTTTATATTATCTTCGAAGAGATATAAAAAGTATATTTTATTAGCTAGAAAAAATAGTTCATAACCAAGGAAAATGATTCTTTTTCTCATCAAGTATTGAGTATAATAATAATAATAATAGTATTATAAAAAATGAAGTAAAATGATTATTCGATAACCAGTTGTTAAATAAAACTTTGGGAATTCTATAGATCTTTAACAATATTCTTGACGATAATAATCACACAACTTATGAGGTGAAACGTCATTTAGTCTTGCGAGTAAAAAAATTCGTAATAAAAAGGGTAGACAGGAAGGAGGAAGCGAGAACGGGAAAAGGAGAACAAAAGTCAGGTGTTTTAAAGTGACTTCCGTGCATCGGCCTATCCGGTTTCTTGCATAGAGCGAAACCGAAGCCGAAGAGTATCTCCTTGAGTTTCAGCCTGGGAGACCCGTTCACCGTATTACAGCAAGTTTAAGTTACCTGAGCTGTAATACGCGACACTCTTCGCTCGCTAAGCATTGCGGACGGTTTCAACTGTTTTTGTCTATATCCTTTTTTTACATTTTTACAATCTCTAAAAAATACCTTTAATAAATGCGATAAGCTTGAACTGATCTTAAGTTTATAATTCAAAATAAGAGTCTGTTATATAAAAATTTGTTATTAACGTTGTAAATTGTTTAAGAAAAGCGTGGAATTATAGACAAAAATAAAGAATAACATTAATTATAAAAAAATAAAAAATACTTAGAGTATTTCAGATATACTATATTTTAAAAATTTTACATATATAAAAATTTTCAATAAATAAGCCAAAAGAATAAAATAATTATTCTAGTTTTCATATCTAATGCAATTTTGACTTCAGAAATACTTCGTCCAGGATGATTTTACAAAGTTTGAGATTAACATTGTAAAGAGGAGTTATTTTAACATAATTACGATGCTACAGCTACAATATAATGCTGTATATGTAACGTGTTAGAAATTTCCATTCAGAGTTAATTATATTAATTTGGAATTAATTATAATGTTAAAATTTTTTATTTTCAAAAGAAATTTGTTGTAAAGGGTAAGATTGAAAAAAGTTACAAATATTGAGTCTATTATACTGCAGGAAAGTAATGTAAGCCAAGAAACACGAATTCGTCGGAACAATCTGAGCATTGTATTTGTCATATCGCCATTGTATTTCATCAAATTTAACACCAGATTTGTATTCAGCAATTTGAAAAATTTTTTAATTTAAATGAACGATTGGAAAATGTAGATTGACCATGATTTAAAATGTAACGGCCTAACTTCTTGTTTAATTAACTTTTCTACAATGTAATAAATCTAATATTTAATCACGAAAATCTTACTAATATTAATTTTCACGTAAGTTTCTTTTGACTGAAAGTTCTACGATATTTCAATTTTGAATGGAATAAAAACTTTTCCAAGATATCTTATGCCGTAACTGTGTAGCATGGTAAAACATATTAAAATAGCTTTTTCGTAATTTTAATTTAAAATTTTTCAAAATTTTGCAACATGACAGAGTAATTTAAAGACCAAAAAATTACGTTCAGCATTTAAAAACTACGAGGAGTACGTATTTTCTTTCTTAGTTTGAAAAAAGCTATTTTTTATTAAACTATGTTGTCAGTGCTTACATAATTGTCTGTTATCCATTTCTACCAATGTAGATTAACTTTAATCTCGGTTTAACTTACTCTTTATCTTTTCTTAATTCTTAGAACTAGGAAAAGATAAAGAATAAAAACCGAATAAATCGAAATTAAAGTTAATCTGCATTGGTAGAAATGGACATGTGTCGAAACTCGAAAAGAAAGGATTTTGAATAATGATGTGTCTATGCAAATTGTTCCTCGTCACGTTTTTTGGTACAGTTCCAAAGTGTCGCATATTTTTGTTCTGTGTAATATCAACTCGCGAATAATATTTTTGTCTTTCTTTTTCGATGATGAACGATACGCGTTTCAAAGTGAATACAATGACGAGTGGCTGTTCGGCTTAAAGGAAACCGGAAGAACATCGGGCGGACGTGCATATCCCCGTGGATTCGTTGTACTTTCAAAGGACTCTCGAGTCGATATATCCGCAACCGGGAAAATACCGGGAGACTTCCCTTTTTTCCCGGAGGATTTGGAAGTCAGACTCAATTTCCATGGTAGAAATGGGTTTTTCTGTCGTCGATCCGCGAGGAATTCTGCGAAGAAAGGATCTCGTCAAAGCGAGACTTGCATTGATATTATTATCCTTCGACACGTCCTCTCGGTGGATCTCTGAAAATGTTTTCCATCCACTCTTTACACGATTCTTCGGAATAAAGAGAATTTTGCTCGCTAGGATTTTGTAAATTATGTTAGAAAATCAGCAATTCATAATTTTGAAGTAATAATTTAATCCCGATTATGTAGTAATTTAATTCTAATTATGCAATATAATAATTTAATCATTATTTGTAATAAATTAATCCATTCTAACTATATGACATAAGAGTTATATAATAGTTATTATAATTAATTCTAATTATTAATTATAATGTGTACGTGATGATATCGACGGATTCAGCATTCTGACGAACCTCTCGATTGTGAAAACATCAAGAAAAGGATCCTATTTGTTCTATTGGACGATATTAGCTTTGTGAATGAAGTGAATCGCCCCAAGATATCGAGGAAATCATGCGAAACACTATACGCTACGCTCGGTCTAACGTTACAAGAGACTCGCACAGTTCAGCGATCATTTAATCTTGCGGTGATGATGAAGAGCGAGCGGCTTTCCTTTTTTTTATATCACGGAAGAAGGCCGTAAAATAAAAAAAGAAAACGATCTGGTGGCTTCCAGAAAGAGAAGAGTGTCCTTTGGGAAACTAGGGATCTCCATGGGGATTTCCCTGATTAGGTGGAAGGCTCGACCACGGAAAATCGTTGAATCACATTTCCAGACGATTTGCACGCCAAATTAATTTTGTATCAAATCGAAAAATTATTTATTTCGTCGCGTACGTGAAAGTTTCTTTGGAAAGTATATCTTTATTCCAATAAATATAGAAAGATTATATGAATCCGTATTAAAATAAAATCACTTATTTTATTGACGAATATCTTGCATAATTATCAATCATTTAAAAAAATATTGCATTTTATTTTGATAAAGGAAACAGAAGATGGTATTCTCATTAAATTGCATTCGTTGCGTTAAGTTATTTTATTTCAAGTTACGACATGTGATGCTTAGCAAGAATTTTCAAAACATTTTTAAAATTTATGCTTTATTCAAATAAATTACAATTTGTAAGAAATATTTCGCGCTTTCCGTATTCTCGAAAAAAAAATCCGATATACACAGTACAGTAATCTATTGTACTATTCGGAATAAAAGAATCTATTATATAATAATATATAAAAGTCTTATTCAATACTTATTTAATTTCTATTATATAATATTAGTAATTTAATTCAAACTTAGTTTAATTTTTAGAAAAATCTTGTTTCCTCTTAAAGATTTTTGAAGGAACAACAGGGCGAACTCTCTTCGCGAAAACAAGAGAGAAAAAGAAATAATGAAACTCGTCCGAGGTCTATTCGTGGGACCGTAAGCGGATTACGGCTAAAGCGGCTTACATAAGAATCAACCGAAGGGCTTCCACTCGCACTCGGCCACTTTGCTATCATATTTCATATTAATAACTGATTAAAATCGATTTCCACGCACCAACCATGGCACACAAGATCCCTAGATCGTTTCCTCTTTCTTCTTCTATTGATCTTGATGCATGCAATAGATCTTTATTAAATTCGATTACACGATTTACCCTCTACTTTTATGTTTACATTCTAGCTAGAAAGCATGCTCCAATTACCATCTATCCGTAACTCGTATTATTTTTACGTCAAAAAATAATATGTTCTAACGCTAGTTCTAGCGCATGTAAAACATGTTGTAAATTACTATAAAAATGTATATGATAATAATTTTAATATAATTAAATATGTATTATAAATTCGATTTACTTTCACAACTTCATTCTCTTTCCATTTTTTTTTCATAAATGCGTTTGACAAGGAAAAGAAGAAATCATAAAATATAAATAGAAAAATATAAATAGAAAATACAAATAGAATAAACATTCAGTACGTTGATAGTTATAATATCCAGAGTTTTTTCTTACTTCTACTATGTACCGTAGAAAATATATTCCTCTTAGATCTCCTCTCTTTTTACGAAAAAAAAATTTACCTCTTAACGCCAATTTCCGCATAGCGACCTCTGTTGACTGTTCGTGTTGCCACCACGTTTCTGCCGTTGCCATTGCCGGGATTCGTGTATAATGTCAGTATGTCGCTGCTATTAATGTTGCCGATGATTGGCGGCAACATTATGGCAAGAATCCACGATCGACTTTCTCACGATTGAACGACGACGATCAGCATTTTACAGACGCACCGATGCGAATCGGGATTTAGCTTTTTGTGGTTTTCTTTAGGAAAAAAAGACTCCGTTCGATTATTCGATTGAGTTTTGAGATTTATCGATGAAAATGGGTCTATGGAGATACGAACGATCGGGGCGTGAAATATCGGTTGCAAATTGTACTGAACTTGTTATTAATAACAATGGATTTTCCGGGAGAATTTTATTACCAATAAAATAATATTAGCAGTAAATATAACCTCCTTTAAAAGCAATTTCTAATTTCTAAACGTTATCGACCACTTAATAATTCCAATATTAATCTAAAAGTTTTGAAAAATGGAAGCATAATAGTAGTTTATAACAAAAAAAATCATTTAAGATTATAATCAGGGTTGAGTAGTAACTAGTTAAAAAGTTAAAAGTTAAATTATAAACATGTAATAAATTGTAAGATGACTCAACTGGCAAGAGATGGTATTCTATTTATCACTACGTATCAACCATATGGATTGTGGTCCTCTACGAGTAACAAATTTAATATAATGCTAAAGCATCTATAAGAATATAAGATGAATAGAATACCATCTCTTGCCAGTTGAGTTGTCTTACAATTTATTCACGGAAAGAACGGTTTTGCTAAAATATCTAAAAATTTGGCCAGATACAGATCTGAAAATAATTTTGTTGGATCATCGAAAGTAACTATGTAGGACATTCAAACATGTGATAATGCTGCAAAAAGTTTTGATATTCTAGCAACTATTTTGGGCGTTGTACATAATTATTTTGCTGACTCAACAAAATTATTTTCAAATCTGTATCTGGCAAAATTTTTAGATATTTCAGCAAAAAACCATTCTTTCCGTATGTTAATTATTTACTGGTGATTTAGAAAAAATTAAACTTTCTGGTTAAATTATAAAGTTAAAAAGTTAATAACTTTTAACTTAATTTAGTTAATTTTAAATGAGTTAATTTTTAACTTCAACTAGTTATTTTTAAAAGATATTAACTTTAATTTATTAACTTTTTTATTAAGTTAGAAATTTTTATCTATATAAAAGAAAAAATTCATTATATAAAAAAATTACATTCCCACATGAAAACAATATTTCTTTGTTATTTCATATAAACTTAATTTACAAATAGAATATTAAATTTATATTTGATAATCCATATCTATTATATAATTGTTTTAAATAATCTAACTTTAAAAAATTACGATATTCTAATTTAATATAAATAATGTTTTTCAAAATTATTTTAATTTAACTTAAGTTAATTTAATCTTAACGTAACTTTTAACTGAGTTAGTTTTTTGTTTATGTAAATTTTAACGTAACTAAATTAATTTTATAAGCTATTAATTTCAACTTAATTTAGTTAAAAATATATATTAACTTACCCAACCCTGATTATAATTACGTATACAATCTGAAATGTAGTTGATAACGATAGAAAATATTAATCACGATTCAAAAGCGTCCCAACATTTTCGTGAAACGGTAATGGCAACTAACAATCGAGCTATAGAATGACGGGAAAAAGGTGTACGAAGTTAAACGCCGAGAAGAGAGCTGGGAACGAGATATCGTGTTTGCACCGGCGGCCGTCCGGCGACTTCCGTCGTGTTCTCTTTCATTTCTCGGCCGGCCAATATCCACGGACGCGCTTCTGAGACCTTTTTTTCGTCCACCGAGGCGATATCGATAATAACACACGTTCCTCGCTTCTCTTCCGCGATCCCCGTTTCTTTTTTTATGTCTGCGAGCAGCCTTCGTCGTAGAGTCGGCTCTCATATTTTCGACGCTAGCGTAATGTGGTCGTGAACGTTATTTTTCGCCTCCACCGTTGTCCTCGATAGAGAACACACCGAGAAACATCGTGTAAACGAGACACGGTTGAATATTGTCGATCTCGACCTCGCAGAACACGTTTCTTTTACTATTTATGTAATTATTATTTTTTTATTATTTACGTAATTATTATCTTTTTTACTATTTATGCAACGTGCGTATTTCTAGATCTCTTTGAAAGTGATTTGCGACACTTTCAGAATGTGCGTGTGTATTTGACGTTGTTCCCACTTATGTTATTTCAGTATTATCGTCCAGTTACGTCGTCCATATCATTAATTTTTACTGTAACATCACAACACGCCACAATCTAAATTAAATTTCTATTTCCCTTTTTTACAAAAATAATAAAAAGTATAGAAAGTAATTGAAAAAAGAACATAATAGTTTTATCTGTTTACAATTTTAAAGCTTATACTTTACAAGAATTTTCAAAAGAACTTCTATTGCCAGTGTTATATACTTTCATAAACAAACTAAAAAAATGTATCTCTAAATCAATTAAATTATGGAGATTATATGTTACAAATTTTTCTACAGCTTTCGGTTTCATTGAAATCGTTGATCGTCAACAATATTTTCGCCGACATTAATGTGTATATCTATAATGTTTATATCTTAAATAAATGTGGCCAGTTGTTGTCGACTATTATTGAATATTACCATTAATGTGTATGTTAATGAATATTGTATCTTTATAAATACTTGTTGATTAATTATCTGTCGATGATTTCAACGTAATTTTCTCATTTTTAGTGTCACATATTCTTATATTTAAAGTTTATTTCCAAATTTTTCTAAATTCATGTAAAGTTTTACATTGTTATTAATATAAAGTTTTACATTGTTATTAATTTTTAAAAATCTATTTTTTTAGAAAGTGGAAAAGAAATGTTTCATTTATACAATTTTCTCTTTAAATTTTCCAAGAACGGTTGTAAATTCATCGAATGATTCGAGAAAATACTGTAATTCTACGAGACAGAGAGAGAGAGAGAGAGAGAGAGAGAGAGAGAGAGAGAGAGAGAGAATCTAAGTGTCTCATTAAGTATCTTAATTAAGTATAACAACATCTCCGTTCGTGTTTTGATCCGCCTTGGCTTGATTCAATCTTGTGGACTTTAAGTGGAAGGTGTTAACGGGAACTGTGTCCAAATATTGTCACAGACTCGAGGAGATTTAAACTCGTCCATTGCGTTTGAACATTTTGTTCCTCTCTCAACATTTGGCTCTGCTATTTATAATCGACAATTCGAAACTTTGTGTTTACATTACGTGATAAGGATCCGCGCCGCAAAGTTTACGATAGTTCTTTCGTGCGATTCCAAAAATTGGATCGATCTTATCGCAATCCTATTTCGGCACTTTGATCGTAAGGTTGCGAACTCAATTGCGTGATCGTATTAAGATGTAAGACCTAGAATATTGAGATCTTCTCTCTCAAGCTGTGCAAACAATTCTATAAAGTCGATTTTGAGTTCTTTTCTCACATTTAGAAAAATAGATAAAATATAAAAATCTACACGGAGAAAATTTTATATTAAAAATTACTATGTGATGGCAGTAGCCGTGTGAACCATGCTGGAATTATAAAAATTTTTACTATGTTTTCACAAAAGAGTTTAATAATTATTAATATAATAACATAGTAAAAATTTTTATAATTCCAGCATGGTTCACGGCTACTGCCACACATAGTAATGTTTAATATAAAATTTTCTCCGTGTATATAAAAAGTAATCTACTAACGATGATATACTTATGAATTTTGTTCTCTTTTTTGTAATTATAATAATATAATAAAATTCTAAGAAATATAAGAAATATAAAATTTATAGTAATAAATAAAAAATATAATTCGACTTATTTACTTAATTATAAATGTATGATTTGTAATAGAGTTCGCGGAAGTAACTATATCAATGTGAATATTCTTGTTTCATAGTATTGTATCAAAAAAATGAGACGTCTCATAATTATCTTATAATTAAGAATATAATATATGTAGTATCGAGAAGTGACTTCTTCGATGAAGCGACATGCGCGAGAATCGTAATTCATCTCCCGTTATTAATTCCGCGCTTTCACCGGTGGAAAAAAAAATCAATTCTAATAGTGATTGATGGTTTTGCTCTTGCTGCTCAATCGAGAGAGTTACGACTCGTTTTCGCGAGTCCGACACGATACACCGACGTCAGCAGTCGCGACGAGACTTAATGACGATCGATGGGCGAATTAATTTGGAGTCTCGCCATAGCGTGAAATTAAACTCGATCTAGAAAGACAAAAATATTCCATCTGCTTGTATGTCAAGTAAACTTCTGCCTTCTAAGTAGAGTTTGTTTCGTTTTTGTCGAGGAAAAATCGTCTTCAAATCGACCACGGAATTTCTGAAGGAAATATCCGGTTGTTATCGGACATTCTATATAATTACCGACGACAGTGAGAAATATGCGACTTTTCTCTCTCAACGTGCTTTCTATTTCCATGTAATTGTTTGTAAAGCAGATAAAAATAGCCGACTATTAATCAACTTCCAGTTATTTCCGATTGCATTAGATTATTATGATATAATAATCTAATAATCAATTACTATTATGATATAATAATCTAATGCAATCTAATCTAATTTTCTTGAATTGTGATATTTCTAAACATAGATAAAACATAAAATAATATAAATGTTAATAATGACATTTTTTCTATCAAAAAAGGCTTTAGAAAAACACGTATTTCTAATATTTTTGTATATAATATATATTTCTATTAAAATAATAGATTTAATTTTAGAAAAGAACTTGATTTAAAATGCACATCTCACGAGATGTCTAATTTCTATTGAAAAATATAAATCTCCATATTCAAATATTATTTATGACGTATTCCACTCTCCTTTCCCCATTCAACGTATTGTTGGCAAAAATGTGTAATTATTAGAAAAACTTGAATGTCATAAAGAATTTCACGTTTTATATTGCGTTTGTATACAACATTTCTTAATATCATTTTTAACAGACCGAAACACATCGCTGTATTTGTTATTCACGCTTGATTGATTATATAGGTGAGCATAACGATAAATCATATTCCGTCCCCTTCTCGTCTCTGTTAAACGGGATGCTTGATAACTTGTCGCTAAATAAGTGCGATATCATTTTTCTTGCTTGCTTCATACTTGAAATGCTGACATTGACACGAAACGTAAAAAAATCATAGTTTGCAGAAGGATGTGTTATTGTATCACTGCATGTGAAACAGAAACAGACTCGGCGGCGCGGTCTCTCTTAAAGTTTCGGATGCTTAATCATGCATTGCGCACTGTTATTAATCTCTTGCACTCTTGATCTACGTAACACGACGTTGAATGAATTATTATTTCATCTAAAGCATCGGGCGATTCAAGGCACTCACGTTCTGCGTTTCGAGACGAGATATAATCGAAGAACCTCAAACCATCTTAAAACCACATTTTTGCTTATTACGAAACTATCTATTACAAAAGATCCAAATCATTTTGTTATTCAGTAATTTAAAAAAAGAGTAGATAATAGTTTTAAAAAGTGAAGATTATTTTGAGATTAAATTTTGAATTAAATTTCTGTCGACATAACATCCAAATTTTTAACGAAAATTTCGCATCGTTTTAATAAAGCCGTTAAACTGCATACGAATCGAAGCATTATTCCGGCAATAGAACGATTACTCATCGTATCGGTCAGTTTATTGCTTTCTGATCGTTAAGCTAGCTGCCATTCACAGTGGGCAGAGATAAAGCTGTTTTATTTGCGATAAGAGCGCATCTCCTTCCAGAAATAAGCGCTATCGAATCATAACTTGCTAAAGAACATAATTTTAAGATCTGTCAAAATGTGAACTTTTGAATAAAAGAAAAGAGAAATCGGAGAACTTGCTTTTTCATTTTACGCCTCTATTTTCCAAAAACAGAGATTATGCTAACCACCTTTTCCACGTGCTACATCCATTTTTACTTCTTCTAAATACATATTTTTAAAAAATGGCAAACTTTGTAACATACGATTTTTTGTAATTATTATGGTTCTATGAATTTATGAAGAATTTAAAAAGTTTTCTTAATAAAAATAAAAATGCAAAATAAAATCTCAAATATAATTTGTTAGATTACAAGTAAAAGAGTAACGATACAAATGTAAGTGATCATAAAAGCATATCACATTTCGTTAGCGAATTTGTCGTTTTTATCACGCTTGGACTCATGACGTGTGTGCAGTCCGTATCAGCAATAAGAAAATAAAACTTTACACAATGATTTTTTGTGCGCGGATCAGTAACGAAGTCGTGGTTAAATGCGATGTTACTTTTGCGAAAATGAAGGTTCATAAAAGATTGCCGAGTCATCTACAACTGTACGATAAATAAATCTAATCTAATTTAATTGTCAATAGCCTAAATATGTACTTAATCGAATATTTTCACTAAATGTCCACAAAATGCAAAATGATGACATTAAAAAATTCGAAAATTTGAAATAATGCGCGTTTAAAGATTTCAAAATTTATAAAAATTTCCTTATACAATAACGATGTTGCATGATTGCGTCATTAAGTTTAAATAAATTTCACATTATATATATGTATATATATATATATATATAGTATAAATATCAAAGCTTAAAAAAATTCATAGTGCTTTCTATATCTGTGCACATGTATATTTGTGTGAGTGTAAAATGTACAAATTACAATAAATAGTTCAAAAGCAAAGCTTGCTATTGTAAAGATGCATTTAACAAATAGTAACAAAAACTGAAAAAAAAAATGGAATTACGATATCGTCATTCAATGAGTAAGACTACAGTAACACTAATTTCCTTATATGTTTTTTTTCCAACAATAGATTTTGCACGATAAACATTTCTTTTATACTATAAATTTCTCCCACCTATTCGAAATAACACTTTCTAATATAAAGCTCCCATATACTCGTAGATAAAATGCCTACATAGTTAATAAACGATCAAACAACTTTCCATCTAATGCTAATTGCTCCGCAATACTTTATACCGTCTATCCGAATAGCTGTTTTATTCGGATAGACAGGTGCATTCCACGCCAGATGACTTTCCAACAATCATAACTATATATTATTTGAAAATAGAATTGCGGGATATTTGCGTTGCAGACGTCGCGATTGGAAATAGCGTCTTTTCTCATAGCACATTATTTAAACGCATGTTTTTACAATACCACCGTATACACGCCTTACAATTTATTTTTGTACAAAATAAATAAGATAAGTAATATAACTCAATAAATAATATTATATATATAATAAATAATATATATATAAATATAATAATAATTACTAAACAAATATATAATAAATTATTAAATTCCACAGATTGCAAATATTTAAGTATAGTTATATATAATTCTTGAAAAAAAAGAAAAAACAAAGACATATATATATATATATGTGTGTTAATACTAATCCAAAATCTTTTTATAAAAAGTATGATAAAATGGATTATTACCTGCAACAATGAGAGAGAAAGAGGGAGAAAATTTCAATTTTAATTTTTATTTACGCGCACCTTGAAGTACAATAGATACATAAAAAAAGAAAAGAAACTGAACGGCCTTTGTTACGAAACGAGAGTAAATGGGATTTATCGAGATGCGCGACTATTTCGTGGTATTTCCGGGACTGTAAAACCGCGTGCCGGTCTCTATTATTATATTGTTTATTCTGTCTTCGCGGAAAAAAATAGACGAGCAATAAAGGCGAATGCGCAATCAGGAAGCCAACGCAGCGAAAGTAAGATGAAGTCGCTCGTCGCGGCGATGGAGAGAACGATCCGCCCGTAATGTTCGCGAAAACGACAGTAGCAATTTCCCCCCCGTCGTGTCGCCGCGAAAATCACGGCAATCAATAACGACGCATTTTTCAAAGTGGTCGGATGCCGCCGACCGGAGTTATTTTATGACACAGCGCTTCCTCTTTTTATATCGAAAGACGCGCTAACTATTCAAGTATATAATATACAAACTATAAAGTACTATCACAATGGCACATTGCAAATTGTTATGCTCTTTCTTAACTAAAACTGTTATGTTTTCTTTACGTCAATCGAGCCATCTCATAATTTTCTATATGAAAGAATAGTAAAGATCATCGAAAAATAAATATTTTATATATGAGACATTTTATATTTTATGTTAAAATATGTTAAAATAAGACTTCCCAATTATTAATTTTTTTATGGCTTTACTTTAATATATACGTACGTATATATAGAAAATAATGAGGATAATCAACTTATATAAAAAGAATATCGTATAGTGTTCCGTAAAAAATATATACATATATAATTTCAATAGTTTATAAACAATACACCCTATAAAAAAAGTTGTTATTAAAATATCATATTTCCCCTAAAACTGAAGAACTTTCATAAGAAAGTTAAAAAATACTTTCCGTCGCCAGTAAATGAATAAGGTAGTAGTTTAGTGTTTAAAAAACGATTCAACTGGTAATACTTTATTAAAAAAGACAACGTTTCGACCAGCAAATTTCTGGTCCTTTTCAAGTGTACAATGAAGTATATGTGTGTGACAGAGTCACAGTGTACTAAAATGAAATATTTTTTGATAAGCAAATTAAATTAGGTATTATGTAAAACTAGAAGAAAGAATTTACAAACTCAATACTTTTGAAATAAAAGTCAAGACATTGTCCGAAGTCCGTGTTAGAAAGCAACGTCTGCATCACTCAACGACGGTTGAAATGAGATAAAGCGGTGTTAATAAAATTGTCCTTAAGATCATAAACAATAACAAGTAGTTAGAAAGTCAATCATGTAGTCCTTTCATAAGAAATATTCTTTTTCTCGAAATAAAAGACAATTGAAATTGCAATGACATATTAAAGTAGTCTCTCTCGTATTTGAAACATAATGGAAATATAGATTCAAAATATAAATTTGTTTCAAGAAATTTTCATCTATATTAAAATTTTTAATACATTTTAAAATCTTTATTCCATTGCAAGATTCAATGTAAATAATAAGCTAACAGTCTCTCTCTTTCTCTCCCTATGCAATAAGAAAGAGAAATTCATTTTCCATATCGAATCTATTAATTTCAAATCAAATATACATATATATAAACTGCACTTTTATTAATGTTCTGTTTTGTTTTTATTTTCCGATTTTCAGTGGGAATATCAATCGTTTCTTTAGCGAATTGTATAAAATGAAGTAATTGATCGAATGTCTTAATATGGCAAGACTTATTTTTTTAATCATCGTGTGTGTGTGCGTGCGTATGTTCAGCCTAGAGGTTGACAACTTTCATCACAGTGAGAAAGATATAATATATATCAGACGTTTTTTAAATAAATATAAAATTAAATTCAGCCAGTCGATTTGTACTATTTCCTTTGCTCTTTCTATTGTCTGAAAGACAAACTTTTCTTATTTGGAATTCAGATGTATTCAGATAAATTGTAATATGGTGCAACTAAAAGAAGAATAGAACGTCTATTAAGCTGACACAGCCACTTTAGCACAACCGAATAAAACTTATACAGAAATTTGGTGCTATTTTGTTGCTCAATTCCCAATTTTATTAGATTTTATAAGAATAGATTTATTGGTAAGTTCGAGAGTGAGCGAATATCGTTCGTCTAGATTGGGGTTCGCACTTTTTTACTCCAATCACGGTCTCTAGATATGATATCGTATCATGTTATCTCACATGAATGGATAGAACCAATCTACATCAATTTTAAGACATTTTATACAAATTTTAATCATTTTTTTCTTATTGCATGAATGGCTTGTGGAGTATAGTAATCATTCCTTTTCCTCCTCTTTTTGTCCAATGTATTACTTCACTTCCCACGAAAATTTACAAAAATTATTGTGTGTGTAGCGGATAAAATTCCACATCGCCATAAACTAGTGGAGCTCTTTCATTGATCGATACTGACAACAAAAGATTCAGAATCATCATAACGTACGTACATTCGAAATCGATTAGCATAGCATGATGATAAATAATTAATCTGCAACCCATAGTTCACTAAAAATGATGACAATTGGATACACATAATATACCTCGATAATTATGGGCGTATCAAGATTAATAGATTATATATAGTCATCGCATCTCCGAAGACAAGCAAATAAAAAATTCGAACCCAGTGTTATCGCGTAACGTCACCAATCGACCCAACCGAATGCACCGAACGGAGTACAGCGTACCGTTCCTGTCTCTATCTCTTTTAGTCACGCACTATCGAACGCGATATGTAACGTAACGCGAAGTCGACGACGAAGATGAAGGCGAAGACGAAGGCGAAAACAACGGCGACGGCGACGACTAGACACGCCGTGACGCCCGTCGACGACGTACTGCCAGCGGCGTCGCGACGACACGTAAAACGCGTACGGGGACGCCAACGACTGCCGGCCGTGCGAGGACGAGGGTTTCCTCGCGTATATCGCGAAAGGGAGAAGAGAAAAAGAGGGGAGGTTGGGTTACGTTGGAGGCGCGCAGGCGCATGTAGGCGCCGTTTCATTCTAGAGATGCACGATCCCACTGCTGGCCGTCACCATAGGGACCGTAGCGACTATCCGAACCGGTCCGTTGGAGATGGACCGACACCGTCGCGGGCATCTGTTACGTCTGGACCGTCCTGTCATCTCTCCCTCCCTCCCTCATCGTCGCTGTCCCTGGAGGGAGAGCATATTAACGAATGTCATGGCCAAGCGGATGATTAGAAATACTTTGATATCGATATTGAGGACTGGCTACGACGACTTCAACACTAAAATAATACATACGAGTATCCCCCTTCTAGAAAAGATGTCACCAAAAACTCGAATATATCGAAGCGTTGAAGCCTTTTTTCCGCGATGCGCTGATTGGCTTTTGCGTTGCCGCGTCTCCCAATTTTTTATTGCATATTCTTGTAGCTTATCTCGAGAGCTTTCCAGAACACTATAATTAAATATTTTTTCATTAAGAACTTTTGGAATTACAAGGCTTGAAGGTTTTAGTATTTTGACATAAAATACAAAATATCTTGTAAAACATTAAGTTTTCGGTAATGTTACCTTAATACTTTTATGCACAGAATAATGAGACGAATCAATTGGTACGAAAAAAAGACATGGTTGCTTTTAAGAAAAAATATGTAATTTGCAACATGCATCTGCATACTTTTTCTTAAAAGCAACTATGTCTTTTTTCATACCTTTCATACCAATTGATTCGTCTCATTATTCTGTAAAAGTATTAAGGTAACATTACCGAAAACTTAATGTTTTACAAGATATTTTGTATTTTATGTTAAAATACTAGAACCTTCAAGCCTTATAATTCCAAAAGTTCTTAATGAAAAAATACTTAATTATAGTCTTAATAATACTTATTATATCGTCTTTAATCTTAATTATAGTGTTTTGGAAAGCTCTCGAGGTAAGCTACAAAAATATGCAATAAAAAATTGGGGTTTCCATTTAAAAATTTCAAAGTGACCTTACTTTTTTATGGAAAAAAAATGTTTAGTCAATTTTTATTATTGCAATTTGTTGCCAGTTAGAAACTGATAAATTTTTGTTTATGACTTTTTTTGTCAGATTATTGTAAGTGCTTTAAAAATCGTGGCGACCGTTACGAGGACCACCCTGTATATAGTTTATAGTACAATCAACAAGAGAATAATTTTTTACGAAAAAACAATACAAAATATAATGTTTTAATAGCTTCGTTTTCGATAAAACTTTCTTTAAAAATTGGGAAATTAATTTCCTGATTTTTTAAATCATTTTTCTCGAAAACGAAGCTTCGTATGAAAGAAACTTTATTCTACACTTTCGATCCATTTTTTACGAGGAGTCACCTTCTTGTCGTTTGTATTTCATTTTATTCGATTTATCCTGTGTATAACATTTTTTTATAATAATACAATTTTTTAGTTACTTAAATTTACCGATATAATTTATATATTTTATCGAACAACTATAAATTCAGACTGGTATGAACGAGCAATAATAATGCGAAAGCTATTTTATGCATCCGGATGTTGGTTTGCAACGATATTGTATTGGAAACACTGAAAATCGTACCGTATATAGATCGACCTGAAAATCACGCCGTGAAACATATTTATTCGGTAGCAATGTCGACACGCACTGATTATCGCGCATACCAATACGTTCTCTCTTTAATGATGTTCTCACATTCTGTGCAAAATATTCCAAAAAGCCATCAAATAAATTTTGCTTCAATAAAAATTGAAATTGTAATTGTTATCAAGAATTAAAAAGATGTGATGATAGTCTCGCAAACAAGAAAAAAATATATTATTTGTCAAGAAAAATTTGAATTCACAGGAAAGACGAATTTTCTAGAATGCTTTGTATATAGGGTGAACAATATATTTTCATCATACTAATATTTCCATGTAAGTTTTATACCTAATATTTATTAAAAAAAAAAACAATTAACAGAATATGAAATATCATCTATTTAAATTAAAGTTTGCGTAAAATAAAAAGATTAGATTATATTATTATAGGCTGAATTGTGCGGTTTACTCTGTATATATCGCTGCACGTTTCGCGAATGGGGTGGCAATAAAAGCTTTTTCTTCCGGCGGTAGGGCGCGTAGAGAGTTTCTTTCGTGTCCGGAGAGTGGAAATCGTAAATGCTTTTCGCGCTCGGTCGATCTGTTCAACCTTCTGGAAACCACCTGATTCCACGTAGTTTCGATACTGCCCAGTATAAAGCTCCTGTCGCGACTCTGAAGACAGTAACGATTCTTACACATATTTTTAAATGCCAAGTTTCCCCTCCCAATGCCGAATCGAAGATTTTACAACTTTGCATTTGCAGTCAATTTTAGATAAATATAATTATGTTTTTCTACAATATTAACAGTGATCTCAAAAATGCAAATTATGACAATTAATATTATATTAAGGCTATTAAATTTTTAGAGAATAAAACATGTAGTAACACGAAAGCAGTTAATTATAAACAGGTATATAATAAAACCATCAAAAAAATCAATCAAAGAGAATATTGAACCATCAATAAAAGAGAATATTAAAATAATAAGATGTCAGAAATATATATATATGCAGAATATATATAATATATGTAAAACTTGTATATGTATATTAAAATAAAAAATATACACAGTGATATATGAAATAAGATAATAATGTAGATATACACTACCGTCGAAAAGTTTCCGGACAAAGGTATATAAGTCACAAAAAATTGCAGTAAAGCGCCTATTATTATAAGAAACTGAGCCAAATTTATTTAACTAATGAGAAACAAAAGAAATTTCATCAATTTAAGTCAATTTTAGTTCACACTCATACTTTCTTTTCATCGAAGAAGCCACCTTTGACAGACAGCACTTTTTTGAATTTAGGGGCCTATTCTACAAAACTTGTGTTCACGATGCTAGAAATCAATCCGAGATCTCGGACGGAGAGAGAATTAACCAATCGCATTGATCAATTGGCCGAATTGTTTAAATGCGATTGGTCAATTCTCTTTTCGTCCAAGATCTCGGACCGATTTCCAGCATCGTGGATACAAGGCTTATAACTCTTAACGACAGTGTCGTTATCGTTATATTATCATTGCGCAGGTATAATATATGATAAAAAAGCTGCGCAACGACAATATAACGACGAAACTGTCGTTAAAGGTTACAGAATAGGCCCCTTAGTTATAGACCTCGTCCGGAAACTTTTCGACGGCAGTGTATATATATTATATATATATTTATATATAGATTATGTGTAACCTGTGGCTATGAGTGGCCTTGAAAATTTATGATAAGAACTCAATATAATCCCTTAATTGTGTAACCTTAAAAAAAATATAGCATCTAATCAGAAAAAATAATTTCCACGAACTCTGATTTGATCTTTTCGATTGCAAAGCTCGCGGGCTTTTTGCAATTCGGCGCGACGCTCTTTGCGAATGATCGTTTGTCTTCCGGTTTCCCAGCGTGATAACTTTTTCTCACGGCAAAGCGGGCGGCCGTGGGGTTTCGAAAGGGGGAGCGAGTTCGATGCTTGCTCGCGCCAGTAAAATCCATGCCCTCGCCACAAATCTCTTCCGCCCCGGCGTGCTTCTTGCTTCTTTGCAACGTCGATCCCTCGCAACGTTCCTCCTAATCCAGCCGTGCGCGTTCTCTTCGCGACTTAAGAATATCTATGTACTCTTTCAGCCGAAGAAGTGCCACCGGCCGGATGGATCAATGCTGAGATGAATGAAGCTGGATGTTAGAAGAGACTTGGGGAGAAATTATAGTTGACGTAGCAAAGAATTATTTTAAAAAATAGGAAAGTAAATATAACTATGTGATGTAATAGTTAGTAAAAATAATTATAACAATAATAATAATAAAAATATTAAAATTAACAGTATACATTGCTATAGATAATATGGCAACAAACGTTATGAATGAAAACAATATTTATCGAGTATGTATTAAATATTGACGAACATTAGAAAATTAGAATTTATTAAAGAGTTAATTATAACTGTGGAAAAATATTAATATAAAGAAATATTGTTATAATGATAAAAGTAGGAAAAAAATAATGTTGAAAATTGAAGAATAAGACGATCTTTGATAATTATATAAATTTGAATTATTGCTGAAAATCTTGCAAGTGAGCTTCGTATATTTTTCTCAGACGATGTTTTGCATCTTGCGATTGTATTTAGATTAAGAATAAATCGTTGTATCCTTGCAATTCCTCAAGTACAATGTGAGTGTTCTAAAAAGTATGAGATCGAGGACTCAGGTGCGGGAAAAATTCGTGCAAACTTTCTCGTCTCCAAAGTTTTCCTCGAAATTTCCACAGCCGACCGGACGTAAAAATATACCATTCCTGTGGATGAGACGAAGCGAGCGAACGGAGGTTGCAGACTTCATAAGAGTATAAATTCAAGGGATTACGCGCCGCTCGAACCGTCAAAGTCCAGTCGGGTTATACGAAGTCATAGCTCTCATCATAGACTGCCGAAACTTTAATCGTGCATTTTTCATGTCTCTAGAAGTATGAAAAATGAAAAGTTAATACGTGGGTACAGAAAAATGCTATGCGAGCACGTAGATGTATTTTTTTAAACGATAATGATAACGGAAAATGGTAAGAAAAAA
>NJRP01000475.1:58191-99977 GCA_003063835.1 Aphaenogaster floridana | reverse complement strand
TTGTAGAATTTTATTTTTATGAATTCAATAGCTTATGTCTTAAGATTATTTAAACAGAGCAATGCAAATTTAAACTAATATGTTCAAATTGACGCTCGTGAACGCAAATGTAAAGCTTAACACGATTTTGAAAAGATTCAACATGAGTCAGTATTATAAGCAAAATATTTTTGTATGCTAATGTAACGTACATTTTTGTGTCATATGGATTCATTAGGTGCTCGCAGTAAACGATAATTTGCGATAAAGTAATCTTATCTATATAATATCTCGATATGCTCTCTCTCTCTCTCTCTCTCTCTCTCTCTCTCTCTCTCTCTCTCTCTCTATATATATATATATATATATATATATATATATATATATATATTCTATCTTAATATAACGAATTATGAAAATATTTTTTGAAGAATTAATTTAACAGCATGTAATAGAAAAATGTAGGCGACTATTATAACAGCAATAATTGCGCAATTAATTACACGAGAAAAAAATTTGCGTTGTAAGCTAGAGATTGATCGATGGTCACAATACAACATGATAAGTAACACTCTATCTTTAATCCTTTCCATATCGTCATCTTGCATCATTTTCTTAACAGAACTTTGGTTTTTATCATTCGAGAAATATCTTTAATGCAAAAATATTACGATTTTAACCGAAACAAAGAAACAGCAAACAAAGAAACCGAGGAAGGAGTAAATCAAAATAATAATTTGATAAACTGGTATTCACACATCAAAATTATAATTAGTATATCTAATTACAATTATCATAACAAATTATAAAAACTAATATGAAACAGAGCTACACATCACGCATATTTAACATATCATTTTTCTTTTTACCTTTTTTTACATTGTTAATTAATAACACTTGTACATATTTTATGTATTTCTCATGATAGTCACATCATTTTAGCATTAATGCATTTTAGCAATAACAAGATATATATAAGTGTTAATGATTCTGCGATTTTATTTCTTTTAATCTTGTGTATCAGTATAAACTTCTTATCGGAAAGTCAAGAATAATAAATCTTGCATCATCATTGTTTTGATTCAATTGTTTTTTTCTAAGATGTTAATTATACAGGATGTATCTGAAAAAACGTATATGGAACACATAGTCAAATGCAGAATAATAATCTAAATCGAAAAGTCTTAAGCTATTTTTTGATCTGAGCTTTTATTTCATTGCTGTACGGTGATAAAGTTAGCTAATCAGCGCCTGGCTACAACGGAAAGCAGGGAAGGCGCCTGGGCCGCGCGAGCCGCGCGAGCCGCTGTAGCCAGGCGCTGATTAGCCAACTTTATCACCGTACAGCAATAAAATAAAAGCTCAGATCAAAAAATGGCTTAAGACTTTTCGATTTAGATTATTATTCTGCATTTGACTATGTGTTCCATATACGTTTTTTTCAGATACACCCTGTATATATAATATATGTAAATTATATACAAGTTCAGCTAGAGATTGACGACAAATAATCGTTGTCCCTAGGTTCCCCACAATAGGAAGAGGCATCACATGTGGAATTCCATGTTTCTTCAAGTAATTCAGATCTTTGAAGAAAAAATAATATAGGCCTAAAGTGCCTAGTATCATTGACAAAACAATTACATATATCATCTTGATAACTGTTTCTACACAATGCAATAAAACTCACAAAGAAACGTAAGCCATAGCTCACTAGATGAATCTTATTCGAATATCTATGCGACCTGATTAAAATACTCGCGTATGATCGAGTTATACATACATTGGACTGCTATTTCCACGAGTAACGTTCCTTTTATATCTAATGAATAGGCATCAACGTATCATGTGGAGGGATATGCATCATATTTTACGTTAGAATGTCATACATAATTCATTGTAATTATAAGAACTCTCGATAAAGCATTCTCTTGATGAAATAATATACAAAATAATTGTGGGAATTAGAATAAGCGTTGTATTTTTTTTTCATGTCTGATCGAACGATACCTTTTTTTTCTCTAGTTTTATAGTAGTTTCTATGAGATCTCGGAAATTTGTTATCTTTTTACTAAGTAATCTGAAATTAAGTATTTATGCAAGGCAAACTTTTAAATATAAAGAATTTTAAAAAGAGAAGATTGCTGAAAACGATCACCTCCTTGCCGTGCATATAGAATTCGTTTTTTGGATTTCTTATAGAATCTATATAGAATCTGCTGACGCCAAAAACGCAAGTAGCAATTACGTCATTTGTATATCTCGTGCCATCTTTCATTTCCATTGTCCTCTTCCCCGGTAGCAATTGCGCAAGTGATTGCTAAAGCCGATACCGCAAGTACATCAGCTTGAACATATTTTTCATCTTACTAAACGTGAAAGTCGGGCTCAATATAGATTGCATCTCCCGCCATTTCTCATCACGAAGGGCAACGAGATTCTTGCCGAAGAATGGATCCTAATTTTCGATGAAGTGACGATGATCCATGTCAAATGTTTTAATGTGACGACTTTAACAAGATCGGGAATCAGCGTTAGTTAGTCAAATCATATATGCCGATATATTTGATATCAGAATGTAAATCATACACTGACGTGTGTCATCCCATGTTTCCTAATAATGATAGAGGCTTTGTGTATTCCATGTTTTTTGAAAGAATTCAAATTCTTGAAGAGAATATAATAGAAACCTAGATGCCTATCACCGACAAAACGATTATATATAACATATTGCTAACAGTTCACATGATTAAATTGAACTTGTGAATGAAAGTAAAAACAATACTGTTATTCAAATATTAGTATCGTATTATTAAAATGCATCAATTGAATCAATATAACATTACACGAACTATGATGATCAACTGCTACTGCGATGAATAATTTTTCTCTCATTTGCATAATGGAGGTGTCTGTTGGACAGTATGTTGTTACAGGTTAAGTTATTTTGATGTTGATATTCACACAATGGGGAACCAAATAATATATAATATTCAAAAATGTGTATTTCATATACGTATAATACATTGGTTAGGAAATAATTAAAACAATATTCTGTAGTAAACTAATATCCTGTAATTAATTAATCTTTATAGCTTTTTTATTCTAATATTCTTTCCATATAACATTTTTGTACTTTTATGTATAACTAAATTTTGTTTTCATATAATCGTTATATAATCGTTTGCTACTCTGTTTTTAATAACGTTCTTGTCTACATACTTAATATGTCTTTATCTCAATGTAAAAATATGAAGATATTTTTTAACAATCAAAGAAACGCAATGGAAAAGTACAAGCGATTACTATGATAACAATAATTGTACAATTATCTACATCACGAAAAAAACGTTACAAATTAATCGATAATAACATAACGCAAGATAAGAAATAGTACTCAATCCGTTTATTTCTTTCATGCTCTTTTCTTTTGCCATTTTCTGAGAAGCTTTCAAAAGATAATATGACTGCGTTTAATGTGCTAGAAATATATTTCTATTAATATAAGAATATATTATTATAAAAAATTGAAGGTGACCTTCACGTGACCTTCAAGCAACAATTCAAGGTCAAACTAATGACACCATCTTATGTGCTCCTCGTAACCGTACAACTTTTGTCTGAAACATTTTTTTTGAACAGTGCTTATTTTTCGAGATATTTCAAAGTTTCAGGTTAAAAAACTCATCCTATATATTTCTTGAACTTGCACCAACATAAGCCGAATCTTCTTGCCGAATAATTAGGGAAGAAATGTCCTGTTTTAGTGTTTTTTTTTGGTTTCATCGTTTTCCATTTCATCTGAAATTTAAATAACATTATGTTATATAAAAGTATATAATCATATTTTTTAGACAATCTTCCGTTTTTGTAAATACTATTTTATTTTATTATATCAGAAATATGCTTGAATATCAAATTTTTTAATTATAAGATTCTGCATCATATATTTTGAAAAACAGTTTTATGTATTAAAAATTATTTTCGTTTAAATTAATATCATTTTGGCATGTTACTAATTTAAAAAATAGCAGGAGTTATTTTTTTATATTTAAATATTTTTTATCTCCAAATTTTAAAAAAGTTATATTTTCAAAAAATTATTAAAATTTTCTTACATCTAGCGTGTTCCATTGACAAGATTAGTTGCAACAGTACGATGCATATTTTTCCTTGGTAACACCTTTAGCCAGAAACCACCTTCAGGTTTCATATTAAAGCCGTCCTTAGCGATTTTTAGTGGCATTGGCGTCTTCTCACAGGTTTTCAGATCGCAACGGGCCAGTAAATGAAAAAGTAGAACCTTTGTCTCTAGTAACGCGAATCTGTTACCTAGGCACATCCTGGGACCAAGACCAAAAGGAATATAGCTTCCACAATTAAAACTCTCCTTTTTCCGTTCACCACGAAACCGCTCGGGATCGAACTTTTCCGGCTCCTTAAAATATTTGGGATCATGGTGAAGTGCATACACTGGTATCCATATGCCTTGTCCTTTCCTTATAGTAAAAGATTTCATCCCTGGTAATGCCGGCGGCAGCTCGAAATCTTTCATGCATAATCTGTCCATTGGTATAGCAATCGGATACATTCTGAGAGCTTCGTCGATCACAGCATCTAAATATTCCATGCCATTAATTGCTTCATAAGGCGCTTGTCCATTCGTTTCTTCCAAGACCTGATCGATTTCATTTTGAAGTTTTTCTTGTATATCTTGGTTTACCGCGATTTCATGAGCAGCAAAACACATTAGAGTTGAAGTACTATCGAAACCACCAAAGAAAAAGATGAACGCCTGTGCTACCATATCGTCAACAGTTAATTCTGCCTTGCTCTCTTTACCCCTGTTTTCCATCATCAACTGCAACATATCAGGACGGACGATACCATTCTCATCCCTAGTTTTTATGGTGCCTTCTATGAGGTTTCGGAAGAAATCTGCTATTTGCTGACGAATGAATTTCAAGTTGATTAATCGGGCCAGCCAAGGCAAGCTTCTAAATATGTATAACTTTATTAAGGCAATACTATTAAAAGTAGTCGCTTCTTTGCCGTATATATAGAATTCATTCTTCGGATTTTTTATCGAATCAACACTGACGCCAAAAGCGCAAGTAGCAATCACGTCGTTGGTATACCTGGTAAAAACGTCTTTTATTTGCATTATCCTCTGTTCCGGTGGCAATTGCGCCAAGTAATTACCAAAGTCGGCACCACAATTCGACATTAGCTTAAACATGTTTTTCATTTTGCTGGACGTAAAGGCTGGGCTCAATAAAGATCGTACCTGCCGCCATTTCTCTCCGCGAAGGAAGAATAGATTTTTGCCGAATAATGGATCTTGCTGTTCATCCACGAAACTGCGATGATCCGGGAACATATCGAAGTGTTTTAACGTGAGGGATTTAATAAGCTCAGGATCGCGGATCATTACAATTGGCACGGTCAGATCAAACATGCCAATGTACTTGGCTTCAGGATATAAGTTGTAAATGTCCTTGACAAGTTCAGGTACCGACTGAAGACGCAAGAGCGATGGTCCCATATTTCCCAATAACGGAATAGGTGGCTTATACGGTATGCCATATTTTTTAAAGGAATTAAGATCCTTAAAGAGGAAATAATAAAGGCCTAGAGCACCCGCTATCACCGACAAAGCAATTATATATATCATGTTGATATATATATATCACCGCTATTCCATTAAACTAATATACATCATACACCAGTTTTGTGGAAACTAAAATCAACTCTCACACGTGTTCGCAGTCAACTTGTTTCTTAAATAGTTTTATTTATCATACTTATTGATAATAATGAAGATAACTAAGATTACAACGTTACGCGTCGAAAGCCGACGGTTGACTGCTGCTGCACTGACGTAATCTTTCTAATATGGGTAGCATCCGATTCGTCATCGTTTATGCGAATTAAGTTTAAGTGAATTAGTTAACCAGTAATTTGTGTCACATGAATTACGAGAATCTCCATTGTTATCGACATGTTAAAATGAAGTACACTGGATTTATCAGTTATCCTATATCTAACCTATATTTTCAAGTATATTGTTATCTATGCCTTTTACTGATTAATGATATTTAACGTGATTTATATCGATTAACAGCAATTTAGTATAAAATCACGAAATTGCATTAGATTGTCTATTCCTGACAACTTTGATGGCTAGTCACTAGTTTCTGGCAATAGAATAGATAAAAAATTCTGTTATGATTAAAACTGCTCTCGCATTATTGAAATGATTCGCAGAATCACCGTAGGATATCTCGCAATTTTCCGCATACTAATTGTTCTGTATAATTAATGCAGACACTCTCGTATTCACACTATAGTTATTTTCAATTGTTGAGTTTCTTGAATCACAATCATTAATACAATGAATCGTATTACGTCGCGATAACGCCTCGAAGTGTTGGTTCGGATCGCGACGACGTATCGAGTAATCGCTTAGTTCGCGACGACGCCTCGAAATAACTCGGATCGCAACGACGCCTCGAGTATTAACTCGGGTCGCGATGACGCCTCGAGTATTCCGGTTCGCGAGAATCTTTATATGCGCTTCGTATAAATGTATCGCACAGATATCACGTTTTATAACTGCTTGAACGTTTTCGCTTATTCGCATAAGTCACGCGTGCTAGCTACTGACGGACTGACCCAGTGACTGTCCTAATCTCCCCGAGCGCCCCGTCAAGCTGATCTTATTGGTGGGTCTTAGATTCGCCTATTTCTCTCGAATAATCGGCGGAGCTCGAGGAAGCGCCGGAACAAAGTCGAACGCATCGAAAATACATCATCGCAGCGCGATATCCTTTGTGATTTCGATCTATAGAATAACCGCGGTCGTGCACGACCTTCTCTATTTACGCCGCAACACTAATCTTTTTTATTATTATATATATTGTTTATATATATATATATATATATATTTATATATGTTACAATAATGTAACATCTATATTGTAATATAACTTAATATAAGATATGTTCGTGATTTCTCTATATTCGTAGACTCCATGTTTTAAATATTCCTACTGTTCAACTGTGTCCTTCTACTCGGATTACTTTGGAATCTAGAACCGACACGCCTGGTTTGCGTCCGTAATCGTGGGATGCCGGTTCTCTCTGGGTACAATGCTCAACCAGAAACCGCCTTCAATACGCATTGAAAATCCGCCTTTCTGTAACTTTACAGATGTCGAAGTCTTCTCGCATGGCTTTAACTGGCAACGAGCCAGAAGATGAAATAACAAAATCCTCGTTTCCAGTAACGCGAATCTATTGCCGATGCACATCCTCGGGCCTAATCCAAATGGATAATAAGCGTTAAGGTTACATTGATCTTCTTTACCTTCATCGAGAAATCTCTCAGGCTTAAACTTATCCGGTTCTGGAAAGTACTTAGGATCGTGTTGAAGCGCGTAAAACGGGATCCAAAGTATCGTTCCTTCCTTTATAAGATACGGCTTTGCATCTGGCAATGTAGCAGGCAACTCGAAATCTTTCACGCATAATCTATCCGTCATTGGTTGTACCGGATACTTCCTGAGGGCCTCATTGATAACAGCATTCAGATACTTCATTCCGTTGATCGCCTCGTAAGATGGTTGGCCATTTGTATCTTGTAAAACTTTGTCGATCTCATTTTGCAATTTCTCTTGAATATCTGGATTGACGGCAATTTCGTGTGCCACGAAACTCATCAGTGTCGAGCTAGTCTCAAAGCCAGCAAGAAAAAAAATGAATGCCTGCGATGTCATGTTTAAAATAGTCAATTCTTTTCCAGGTTCTTTTTTATTTCTACTATCCATCAGCAGCTGGATCATGTCTGGACGAGTAATACCTTTCTCTTCTCTGGCCCTTATAGTATCACTTACCAGATTTACAAAGAATGCATTAGTACGGTCATCTATTATCTTAATGTTTAACAGACGTATGAGCGACGGCATGTTTTGATACATCAAAATTTTTATAACAGAAATCACGCCGAAATTTGTTGCATTTTTACCGAAAATGTAAAAATCGTTCTCCGGATTTCTCATCGAATCCACGTTAATACCAAAGGCGCATGTGGCGATCACATCGTTAGCGTACCTCGTGAATATGTCTTTCATTTCCATAACGCGTTTGTCTGATGGTACATTCATTAAGTAAGTCGAAAAATTCACTGCGCACTCGGATATTAACTGAAACATCATCTTCATTTTGCTAGCTGTAAAAGCGGGACTCAGAAGCACTCTAAATTCACGCCATTTGTCGCCGCGAAGGGCAAACAGATTTGTTCCCAAAAGCGGATCTTGAGTTTCGTTGCCGAAGAAAAGATGATCTTGAAATGCGTCGAAATTTTTGATAGCGACAGACTTGATTAGTTCAAGATCACGGATCACCACGATTGGTCTGAAATTAAAAGCACCAACGTACTTAGCATCGGAATGCACATTGTATATTTCTTGAATGCTTTTGGCGAAGCTCTTTGGACGCACGAAAATTCTCCAAATCGTTTCTAACAAGAAATATTTTTTTACATGTGGAATTCCGTGTTGCCGAAACACGTTCGAATCTTTCCCAGACGAGTAGTAATAAATGGCGAGTATGCCGGCTAATATTGATAAGGCTATCGTCCAGTACTCCATGATAGACGTTTAATCGGAATACCCGATTACTCCTTTCGTTCGAGATAAAGTTAAACACCAGTGTCGTGAAAGTTTGCGTCAATATCACTGTTTGCAGTTGTGTGAGGCACCCTCAGGTTATAATTCAATGCAATATGTTGAACGTGATTGTTTTATCAAGTCAAAGCGACCTGCTCGCTTAGAATTCTCGCACACGACTGCTCATACCGAGATAGAATTGTTTGTTAAATGGCTCGTTACGACTTCATGACGTCATTTAAGAGAACGTGAGAGAGAGTGAGAGAGAGAGAGAGAGAGAATAGTAAGTTATTTTATAATAAAATGCGTATACGCCTACATGAGAACATGCATTTTATATATATATATATATATATATAGATGAAGATACATAATTTATATCTTACATGTTCTTAATAGATAAAATGTTGACAAAAGATTTAAAAATTGATATATAAACAAATATAGTAGAAATAATATAGTTTATAAAATGTAATGCAAAATCTTGTATCATCGTTAATCAGCAGCCTACAGCAGATGATGTTTTCACATTAGAACGGAAAACTTTCGTAACAGTAAATTACAGCATACATCATATGATGAATGAGTCATATCAAATATTCACCATGCGAATATTATGTAGAAACCAAATTGAGCTCGTCGCTTTATTGATACTAGTATACGACCGATCGAGCATTGCTAACGCCTCGTATCTAATCCAGATAGCGTAAATTCTCTGATATATGAGAACGAGATGCATTATTTATTCGCGATAATTCGCTTGATCTTTAATATTGATGACGCAAATTCAAAAACTCGTTCCGCTCATATCTGAGAATTAATTCTAAGGACGTTCCAAACATTGTGAAACAGTATTGTCTATATAGCCCCGGATTATATGAATTTACCCTCATACGGTATATATAGGACCAACATGAAACGATACATAATCATGCCTTTGATGTGAATTGACTTACCGCATTTATACATATATATATGCAAGTTCACACACTAAATTGCGTTATTCGCGCAGCTTGCTTTGACTTTCAGTTACACTATCAACAATTTGACACTATCAATTAATATTTACTTAAAATAAATATTTCACTGTAAATTTAAAAGTCAAAGAATCAACGTTAAACGAAAGAACTGAAAGAAATATAATCGCGCCATGGGTATTTGTTGCTATTACTTTTTGCATGATGAACCGTATATATATGTACATATATCTATACTAGAGTTAAAAAAAATGTTTCTCTTTATGAAAAATTCACAAATAAGAAATTTTCTTACAATTGAATACTCTTCTGTCTATATATATATAGATATTCATTTAATTGTAAGAAAATTTCTTATTTGTGAATTTTATATATATATATCAAAAAGAACAATTTATATTTCATGTATGATAGAAAGTATATAAGAAGTATATTTCTCATCAAGGAAAAATTTGATTTTTCCTGTAACTAATTCTTTTAATCTTTCAAAACATCTCAAAAAGGTAAAAGCAAATCTGTTTTGAAATCCGACTTGCATCCTGGCGGGAAACAAGATTTTAACCGAAAGTTTGGTCTATCTAGCGCATGAGTAAGCGCAGAAGTAAGAAAGAGTAAGAGAAATGAAAAGGGGATGGGAGAATGCACGGGAAGGGATGGAGGGAGAAAACAAGAGAGGGCTGGCGGAACAAAATTCATTTGGCCAAATTAAACAGAGTTTAGCAATTTGCGCTTAATCCATTTGTCGGGGATCCGCCGTCCGTCAGTCCGTCCGTCTGTCTTTACTTCAACCCTCTCTCTCTTTCTCTCTCGCATTCTCCCCTATCTTTTCTACGTCCCCTATCCTGCACCCTTCTTCTAGCCGTTCGTTTTATGTACCTTACCGATACCTCGATCTCTTCGCCTTTTGAAGCCGCACGTAGGTTTTACTTCAATTTCTTTCTAATAGAGAGAGAAATTTATCCTTATATGTATAACCATTTTTCTTGCGACGATAGCATTCTATTAAATTATAGCGTAGACACTAATATCAAGATTGTATACGTATTATATTAATTAGTATGTCGTACGAGACATCGCGATAAAAAAAGGAATGAGCTAAAACATGTTACGCTTTGTTCGTTTATGTATGCGAGACACGACGTTATGTGTTTTTTTATTCGTTTAGTATGCAAGCCATTTTTGTGCGCATGTTGAGCGTATCTTATAAAGAGAAAGAGATTTCAAATTTATTTTATTAAGGTAAATTATAAATAATTTCCAATGCATATAACAAATACTTTTTTTTCTTAACACGGAGTTTATTATTCTTACCACTGATTTGAAAAAAGAGAACTTAACAGAAAGCAAAATTTATTAATGAGATTTAATCGCGTAAAACGTTCAGAAAAAAACTAGTCATCAATCTACGAACTATACATGAGAAGTATGTTATGTTTAAGTCTTATGCTTTACTAATTTACATCATTGTTGCATCCAATATCTCATTTGCGAACACGCCTACACACACACTCTCTCTCTCTCTCTCTCTCTCTCTCTCTCTCTGTCTGTCTGTCTCTCTTTCCTCAACTATTACACCTTAGCATTACGCCATTCTCTACCGTCTTGCACCTTACAGCACGAACGCTCTTCGGCACTTGGATCTTATTATCACGGAATTGTTTCCGTCCTCTCTCTGAGCTCCGCATCGTCGTAGAGCTTTCTCCTTCTTAGACCAGCAAAAACAGCGAATCTCACCTAAGTGTATTGGCAATTGTGTCCACGTTTTATTTCCATTCAATCGGGTGAGCACCTTTAAGATCACTTTCCCGTAAAGTGCTCAGCGTTAGATGTTCTTGATTCTTGATCCCGCGGCAACCATATATGGATCCGTTTAACGCCGATGTCCAACGTTCATTTACCAATCGGTAAAATCGGTAGCGTTCATTTACCAATCGTAAAATCGGTAACGTTAGACTACCGATGTTTTAAACGTTCTTACATTTTGCATCTCTTTGCGTGCACTTTCTTTATCAATTTTTATTTGTCAAATGTGTGCTGTTTTTTCAAACACCTGCACTAACATTTTTCGAATACCATAAACGTAAGTAAAATTCTACGAAAAAACTATAAGCTGTGTCAGCTATAATGAAATAGGTTTTTGCGAGATGTTTAAATCGCCATAAGAGAACAAATCAAATTGACGAATCGCACTCTAGTTACTGTTACGTGTAACACCTACTAATTTCTGGGTTCCTCTGGAAATGAACTCCTTTAGATAGGCAAAGGTTAATATAGTTTACGAACCAAATACAGTAATCATATTTGCCTTTATACGCGGATGGCAGACATTCATAGTGGTTAACCGTTCCACCGTTCTACAGTCGAATCACCACTAAGCACCGTCTCTCTTTTCACCGTTTCGACTGTTCCCGCCGCTAGTTCTGCTTTTCGGTCAGAAGTGAAACACTGCGTTTGCATACAACTTGGACATGTATAACGTGGACGTGCACGGATAGCGCGATGCAGTGCGGGTGCGAAATATGTATAGGTTTCTACCAAACGCCGGCGTGTTTATCGGATAGCAATTCCTAAATTGAATGCCTGTTCGTATTGGCGTGAATATTGCGTGAATAATGCGCCTCGTTTTTAAGACTAACACTTTTAATATCTCGATTACTACCCCATGCTGCTGTCAGTAGTTTATTGCGATCAAATTTGAGTTGTATTCTGTGGAAATGGATCGTACTAATAAACCGCAAGAATAAAATAACAATGTCACGCCGTTTAATTTATCGCGCCATACTTCCCGTACATTAAATTCTATTTAATGATTTCGATACTAATACCTTTTTCCGTCAGTACATATAAATCTCAATGACCTGAGCGTAAAACTAATGGAATATAGGTGTACCTGTACAAAGTCGTACGGAATGAACTGGAAAGTCGTCACGCGTATACGGCATACTCGCACATGTTGCAAATTTAAGTATCCGTGAGAAGATGGATACTAAAACACGAATATATATGCACGGCTAAAATAGACGAAGTGAATATTATTGCTGACTTTCGGGCTCCTCGTAATACTCAGTTCACGAGCTTAAAATCTGTCACATACATATACCGCAGCTACATATGTATATCCGGCTATGCTTTCTGTGTGATTTATTTCACTGAGTTATTTAATCGCGCATTCATCGCGCATCAATGTCCCATCTCTTCCGCGAGCTGCGTACGCTCGCTTAAATCCTTATTTCTAACATCCATAATTCTCCATAATTCCTAGACTACTATATTTTTTACGTTTCGCAGAACGCGTCGGTCCGAGTATCAAAAATATTTATATAGGTCGCAAAACGGATTACAAGCACAGCAAATTGATGTTGGACATTTTTTATGGTAAATGTGGTTGTGTGTCGCTGTCGCAACGTCATGTTTTTCATTTTCACAGGAGTCGAATGACAACCGAGGATGGAATTTCGAGTCCTGTATCTTTTCGACTCGATCTATCTTTACTTTATCCAAAATAGATCCTTGATACAGCCATCCTTTTTCATTAAATAGTATAATTGATCATTTCCTAGTCCGGTGACTCTGACTTTTTATGCTTTAGAGATACTTGTATAGTATGTTTTCCATACTTGGTGTTGATCTAATTTTGAGATTTGTGTCGATATTCTACGTGGATTAAGTCATATAGTTGCCAATAGAGATTGTGACGAAATGTATGTGTGTGAAATGAATAATGTCATCATACCAGCATCAGTGTCATCGATTATCATTCCATATAGCAGGAAACGATATCGACTTGGGCCTTCAAGAAAGAAGATGACGGAAGCTTCTTCGTAGGTCAGGTTGGCGACGCGTATTCTTGGGGAATTAACACACATTTGCGATGTTATTGCTTGAGAATACACGTATTTGGCCTGGCCGGTCACGTCACGCAAGCAGCGACTCGAATATTCGTCCGCTAGATTCCTCATAAATCATCAGGCGCTTGAAGGAATTGAAACTATTCCCCATGCGTATCATTGCGCTTAGCGATATATCATATAAACGTAATGATAGAACGATTCTAGAAAAATTAACTCAAGCAATTATTCTAAAATTAAAAGACGGCGTTCTTTTTCTTTAATTTTATTATTCAACCATTTTTATGTATGTAACGATATGTATGTAACGATATGTATGTTATAATGCGGTTCAAGCGATTGCATAGATTAACAATAAGATAAAGTACAAAGAGTAGGAAAATAAATAGATAATAATCTGTCTAGCAGAATAGAAGATATAATCTTTTGTATCAAATTCTTTTATCAAAAACCGTCTGTGTTGCTAATTGCCAAAGACTAAAGTTATTAACGACAATTTGTCGTTCTTTGTACTGCGTCATCAAAATGATTTGTTTGATGATCCACTGCATCTTCTTCTCCCATTTTGTCCCTTGGGAAAAAATGTGTCCATGGTAACATATAAACTTTCAACAATATGCCAATTAAATTCTGTGGACTTTTTTATTGAACATTTCTCTCTTTCGGGACTATATTTTCAATAAAACAAGATTGTATCCGATTGCATTATATTTACATTTACATTATATTTTTCAGTGTTCTTTAATGTTACGAAGCAGATAATGGATGTATTCGTATAAACACTTCAACGAATGAGGGCATAAAGAGTATAAGAGATTGCTTTTGCATAGACAATAATAACCGCGATAAATAATAAATAATAACTATGTGTATAATTTTTCTGCATTCTTAAAACTATAAATACCGATTACTGATCAAGAATATCTTTAATTTATTAAATGAACTAGATAGAGAGAGAGAGAGAGAGAGAGAAAGATTTTTTGAAATGTTTGAACAATGGCGTTTAAAAAATTCAATTAAGTTGACCACTATCATTACGTAATAATTTCCGCTTAAATGATCGATTTGCGATTTTATTATATTCTCGAGGTCTTGGGTTTCATAGTCTGCTTGAAATCGCAAGCTGGCAAGGTACAGCCGGACAAAAACCGCGATAGAAGCAAGGCGAAGAGGGAGTTTATTCCGGCGTGTAAATCACTCTTTAGCGTGGGCTTTGTTGAAAACTTAACAGGCCGAGTAATGAGCAGGCCGTTTTCCCGCCTTACGGGCTACATTGGCGCCTCAGGAGTGCTTTTACTTAATGCTTTCAAGTTGTTTTCGAGGGGCGTTGAATAACCGACTATACCAATGTACATACAACTAAAGATGTCACGCGTTACATGAGAGATAGAAATTGTGTCACTTTCTTCTTGTTCTGGATAATGTGATTATTTATCTTTCTCTCTCTAATAATTCTAACTCTAAAAAAAGAAATCAAGTTAATACAAATAAACCTATTACAAGTGGTTTTCTTCGGATTTGAGAGAGAGAGAGAGAGAGAGAGATTTGAGAAAATAAAGTTTGATCAATTTTGATCAAGTATGATGCTTTCATTACTGTTCATTAACACGGTCTTAATTTTAGCCCAAGGGATGTACCATTGAAATTTATTATTAGAAAATACTATGACTTTTGTATTGTAAGCTGATATTGGTAAAATGATAGTCATGTCTCTGAATTGATACAATCTGATGCGTTCGAGTTTACGCGGGAATATCAGTATCGCGGCAAAATAATAGAAATAATCTGGGCTGCAGAGCCATTATGGCAACCGCTTGTTGATTGTCGATCATTTCATGCAGCTGGCAAATCTCACGGATATATTCTCCTCAATAGGATCAAACGTACATATTAGGGAATACTGCGCAGTTAATGAGGAGTAATACATACCAAGAGCGCTCCAGAAGCTGCCTTCAAAGAGACGCAAACATAAAGCATACATAGTTAATATGTATTCTGTTGCAGATACATATGAAATAAAAACTCTATTTAGACACGCTCAAATATATATGTGAGATATGACTGAAATTTATTATTGTTAAGATTTAATCAATCACTTAAATGTAAGAACGTAGAACGTAGTCTTTTGTTAGGAAGTATGAAGTCTGAGAAAGGAAATTTTTATATGCGATAAAGAACTTTTTAACGAATAAGTCTATAAGTGCAGTTTCTTTAAATATTGCAGCCATTAAAAAGATATAAAACGGTTAAAGATTTCTCAACACACAACAGATTTTGCAGATATTAGATCACACGTGCACGGAAAAGGATCCGGCGATTAAACGCGAATCTTAAAGACACAATCGCGTTAATTGTGTTCGATTGAAGATATTAAGGAAAGCTAAACGATGTCGCGACGCGTTGGAGGGAATGTGCGACATTGAGAGACGCAGACTCCAACGGCTATACTTAGACGCACGTGTGCGTGCGCGCATAGATGTATGGAGGGATAGATCTTATTAGACACCCTCTAGTCCAAATCATCAAAGGGATCTTGGAGTAAGGCCCGATTAGCTTTGGCATCCCGTAGCACTGGGATAGGATATGGAGTTGATGTAGATGTTGTCGAGAGAGCAAATTGACGGTGGATAATGCCGTATTGGTTGCTTAGTTGGGCACTAACTAACTAAAGCTAAATAGGTATAACCATAAGCGCGCAAATGGTCCACGCTGTAGCGCGTTTTGCTCGTAATCGAATATATGACAAATATGTATTTTCGTTTTAATTTTGTTTCCGCAACCGAAACGAGCGAGAGCTCGGAAGCTTTTCCGGCTCTTATCGATCGATATTCCCCAATTGCACGATTTAATAATATGCGATATTGGATTAGGAATCTGGCGTTTAATTATTAAATAACAAATTATATAACATAAATTAAAAACTTAATTTAAAAAACTTACTCTTGTAAATATATAAATAATTCTAATAATATTAACATACACACTTAAATCTTTTACAATTTCCCTTCTTTTCTTTAAAAAAGAAGAAAATAATGCGTTTTACTGCAATAAACCCCTTTCAAATTGATCGTCCGATTAAAAATACGGACATGATAGCACTCACGTTTTACGCCTCTTATGAACTGTCTGCTATCGATCATATATTCGATCAGATAATTCATTTTAAAAGCTCGTGCCATTCGTATGCACTTTTCGAAGTAATACGACATTTACCAGATACGCTCGGGGCGCTTGTGTGTACACTCCGTAAACCGTCTTTTACATATTTATTACCACCGATACTGCTACGTGTCCCATGAGACACATTGCGCTTTAAACGGCCGATCTCCTTTATACGTCTCATATTTACCTAGCGAATGGTAGGACAGATCGATTGATAAGAAATATACTGTGTAATAAACTTCAAGGCAATTATCGCAGAACAGAAGAAAGGAATATAAGGAAATTAACGAATTAATATTTTACCATTTATCGTAAATATATATATTTTTTTAAATCGTATAGCCCCAGACTCTTGTTGTACAAATTTGAAAGAATCGATAAGATGTGGAAATTACAAAACATATATTTGATCTCTGTGCTAATCATTGTTGTCGATAGTATGAGAATGTGCGCGCATATACTTTAGTGATAATAATAATAATAATAATAATTTAGTGAAATAATTTTATACTAATATCACTCCGGCATTGATCTCGTACAACCTTGGCTTCAGGCAAGACGGTACATTACTCCTATTACTGCGGTGTGCAATAATGTCGGTACATACGAGCTACCGCCACAACCGCCTCATTTAATAAGAGCAAGAAGTTCGTACGCGGGGCTGTACAAAGCCGGCTGTTTACGTCGGCGCCGCAGTGCAATTATAATTATAATGCCATTGTCGTTGCATTGCGGTGATAAAAGGTGGGGTAGCTGCGCGGCGGGGATGGCGACGGGAGACAACGGTGAAAGCCGATGTCAAATTAGCAAATCAAATTTCGCCCGGAATTATTTCAGTACGAGCTGCTAAACACCCTGCAGCGAAACGAGAGACGACGAACCACGCGTATAACAGTAGCGAATTTAATTCCCATTTGTTCAGAAAGAAAATAAAGATCATTCGAGCGGCGTCCTACAACGCGATCTACTTCGGTAAATCTTCATTACGGTAAATTCGCAGTAAGTCACTTAATGAAGACGTTCAGCTATACGGCATTTTTTCGATGTTTTATCAATTTCGAGAATCCTATATTGTTTAGCTGCATATTCCTTTGCTTGTGCCAATTTTTTATTCAAAGAGCTACTCCAAGACAAGAGTCTTTTCCAAAATATTTTGCACTCTTATAAATAAACCGATCTATCTCAATCATCTTAATTAAGATTCCGGCGGTCCGTCTGTCGCGAAAGTCAAATCACTCAGTTGAAAATGCAGGCCTATTTACTTTCTGACACGTGAGATTACGCCAGACCCGTATTACATCGATTACAAAGACGTTCATGAATATTTAAATAGGGTAGTGCAGTTCAATATCTCACGCCAGCGGTCTGATGCGCCTGAATAGCTAATGCGCCTACAATTTTCGAACCGTCCACCCGGCCGATCGTTACGTGCGAGTAAGCCCTCACGAAAATAATTTTATGAGATTCTCGTTTTTCTTCACGCATTCCGAAATAAAACTATTTTCGCGTGAGGAACCAAAGTCAGTTTATTTTAACGCAAATAGAAACTTTATTGAGACCCTTTCAAACGGATTCAGTTAATTATGTCATCACTATTTTTTAAATCGTTAACGATTAACGATTTAATGATTATGAATTATTAAATGTTCTTTAATGATCATTAATTAAGAAATTGTATCATAACATATTATATATATCTTTATCTCAAATATTTCTTAATAATAAATAGCATGCTTTCATTATTGTAATACGATTCGGTGGTCGCAAAATATATAAAAACATATTCTATAAATCAACATGTGTGGTGGGCTGGTTAACCCATTGCATCCGTAATTCCATAAGAGTCACAAACTGAAAGCGAATTCTTCGCAAATATCAATCTAAATGTAGTCATATCCATCAGACGAAATATTCAGAAATCTAACGCACTTGGCTCTGTTATAATATAGATGTAGCGTGCACATGTCAAAGAATAACATCGCATCAGTAGCAATCGTTACAATGATAAATGCTCGATTCTTGCAACTAAGTACCACCCATCAAAACATATTCCGGATCATATTGCGAAAATGCAAACCATCCTTTGTGTCATAAATTTTCGATTTTCCATTAGAGAGGAGGAACGATATAGCGGTAGCGTTCCTCCCTCTCTCTCCCCCCTTTCTCTCTCTCTCTCTCTCTCTCTCTCTCTCACCCCCGTCTCTCTACTCTCTCATAATATGATACTTCAGTTATATCAGTCATATATAAGTTTTAGCATACAGCACTTAACAACATAATATTTCATTTTTTACTACAATGAACTACAATATAACTAAATTTTAATTACGTAAAGTAATAGAGATTTTAATGGCGTTATATTTATTTCTATGAATAATATTAAGAGTAAAGAGAGAGTATTGTGTGGAATATCCATCCTCCCTCATCGGAAACAAGAGCTGTAGCAAAAAAATATTCTGTAATAATATAGATACAGATCTTTTTATAAACAATTAGTTATAGACAGATAAATAGATCGATATACAGATAGGTTAGATAGATAAATAGATAGATTTTGATTAAGGAGAACGGAAGTGGAGTTGTACTCGAAATTATCTTCCCTAAGGGATCAACCAATCGTCGCTATATCGAATCCCAAGATAAACTCTTGGCACGTCTTCATTAGAGTTTTCTAGTCTATTTACGAGAGAAACTGAACTTCTTTTATTGCCTGGTTAGAAACAACACACGCACATTCACCACAGCAGTTCTTTTCGGCTGTATATTTAAAGGTATTAGTATCATATTTGATTCTATCAACACATAGCTGTCGATGGCTTTATATGACTTGTTCACTCTATCCTAAATTAATGTTTACTTTACGAATCATTATTTCAACGCTCATGGATTTCGTGAAAATAATTGCTCGATTTTCTAGCACATCTATAGGTGCCTCTTACGCAAATCTGTGAATGGAAACGAGTTTTACCGCGTAATATTCTTTTTTCGATTATGTTTCGTCGCATATTGAGCCGAATTTCGACCAAGTTTAATAGTGCTTCAGTTGAAGCTATTCGCGACGTCGATGGCAGAACGCTCGCAAAACGAGCTAATAAAACTGGTCGTTCTTTTTAAGTAATGGTCCTCGATAATCGTCGATAATCGTCTTTCGCAACAATGCAGAATGATTACGCTGCAAATGTTATTCTCCTATATACAATAGCTCGCTTTATTCAACCGGCAAAAAACAAAAAATTTAACCCGTTGAATATTTAATAACAAGCTTTAATTGTCTCCTAAGTGTTAATTGCGAATCGATATTTAAATGTCTGTTACAAGATGAAATAAGAAGAGTTTGGTGGTATATTTACAAATTAACGAATAAAATTTTTGACTACATACTCTCTCGCTCTGACAGTATTATATTAAAATTTTTAATATTATAAGGTATGCTGTTTGTACGCTATCGAAAAATTTTTTTAACAGAAAATTTAAATATTCACCGCTCGATTTAGTAATATTCCTAATCTAGCCACTTTTGTTTCAGAATCTTTTTACCGGGTGAAAAGAACCAAACTTGCTTGATTGTAGCATATACTATCCATGCGCATTAAGCGGGTGGTAATTTCTGGTAAAAGTAAAGATATGTGCGGTTACGTAGTTTTCCCCGCAATAAGAACTGGTTTACTCCATGACATTATACCCTACATTACCTCACCGAGGGGGTTGAAGTAATATGAAGCTACGCGATGTTGCGCGTAATTAACAATGTTGGCCTATCCCTGGCCACCAACATTGCGTTATACGTGCTCTTTCGTGTTTGCAATAAAGATTCCGGAAACGCTACAGTCGACTCAAGTTAATAGAGAAAAAGTCTTCATTCTTATATTTTATGTCATTTACATTAATTACTTTGTACGTTGCTAAATATAAAACAATCATAGACGAAGTCTGTTAAATTTTTCAAGTTTATTTGTCTTAACAAAAAATTAAAAATTGGAAAGTATCCTTCAAGATTAATATATAATTCATTTTAATATTTTGTGTTACGATTGTTACGATAAAACATTAAACAAGATTTTCAAAAATTAATCATTCGAGGATTATTATCGGATCTTCTGAGAAGAATCATGTATGATGTTTAATCGAGAAGCGAAGGGTAAAACTTGGGGAATAAATAAAATGTGACCCAAGACGAAGCAAGCCAGAGAAAAGGGAGATTCGTGAACGGAGGAGAAATTGAACAAGAAAAATACTTCCTGGGAGGGAAATTTCAATATCCTGGCTTGTGCTTTGCCTGCCTACCTACAACCCCCTTGCTTTTGCGAGAGGGAAACGGAGTAACAGCAGGGACTTTCTTAACACTCTCGAGAGGTTCCTCTTCGTTCGTGACTCCGGTAGACATTGGGGGATCACTTCTTCCTTTTTGCCAGGCTCCACAGGACAACTCCACGAGCACCGACTAATTTAATTGTTAAACCGGGTACGAAGCGACGAGTATGACGAGAAAAAGACAGCAAGGGTGTATCGAGAGTGTCGTTAAGACACGGCCATCATTGTCGCGAGAAGCGCGCCTTTCTTCGATCGGATTTACGTTTCGATCGAGATTGGCGTTCATTACTCGACAATGTATTTCCGATAGTTACATTTTGCCATCTCTTTCTTTCGTTTTATAGGGAAGAAAATACACATTCAATGAATTAATTTTATTTGGCTTTCCTTATACAAATTACAAGATTACATATACATAATTAATACAAAAAATGACTGTAAATGCAACAAAGCACTTAAAAATCTAAGATAAAAACAAACAGAGTAAAGAGACTCGTATATAGTATATGCAAGATACTCGCGCCAAATTCACGAACTTGTCGATTACAGTGATTTGCTATTCTTCGATGCGCTTTGGTCCGACGAAATTCCCAGAAGTATCGAGTTTGGTAAGTAAAGGTCCTAAAATATTTGGATCTTCCACCGAAAGAAACTTTAGTTAAGAAACACATTTGTGTGACATGAAAGCCGGAAAGTAGACGTCGGCTGGTGGACTGTAAAAAAAAATTCTCTCTTAATTTTTAATCGTTATAAGTCGTTATCGTTGAAGATTTTAATCGCTAAATATATTTTGTACTTAGTTTAATTGATTTGCGTACGCAAATGCATTATTAAAACTTAAGAAATAATAATTAATTAATTAAGTAACGGGAAAATGATGTAACGATTATTTAATTAAAATTAATTTTAGAATAAGTACTTGATAACACTGATCGGTTTTATTATAAGGATAAAAATGAGCGATTTATCATAAGCAAGCTTGAAAGCAACACACGAGCGGACGTAACGACGTATCGTGTAAACGCGTTAGACTGCGAAAATAAATTATTTTATCCGCCTTTTAAGCTGCCTGCTGAGAAAACTGGCATAGCTGAGGAAGGGACGAAAGACATTCCTTAACGACATTGTGGACACCGGCCGACCATACGTCTTCTCTACAAATATTATTAGAGCGCGAAAATTACAGTACGGTAAAATCATGATAACACATTTAAAATTTCAAGTGAAAATATTCGACGTTACGCGAGAGCAAAATCCGTTCGAGTACTGTCGTACTTTCGTACCTTCGTTTTCTCTTTACATTCGCAGCTCGTGGAAAATAAACGATAGTGCAATAAAAAAAATTTAAATCAATATAGCTCTGCTTAAAATAAACGCGACAATGTAAAAACTGATATAAAAGAAAAACGAAATGTTTAAATATAAATATTGTCTTTTTACATCTTTTCTTAGAATATCCAATCGAGCAACACTATATTGCATTCTGACACAATCAGAAATACCAGAAGCTCAACGAAAAAAAAAAAAAGAGAGATAAAAAAATAAAAGACTACCAAAAGGTAGGTATCATTTATTTGAAAATAATTTGTCGGTTGCCTAAAAATTTGTCGGTCGAATCGATGGAAGATAATTGATTGCAGGAACGCGATGCTCAGATTGCTCAGAAGGAGAATAACGATAGACGAACGCGCGCTCATTGTCTTGTTGCTCGACTCGTAAAGCGCATCTCGCGACGTGACGCGACGGTCGCACGACGATCGACGGTCGACGATCGACGGACGGTGGACGACGGTCGACGGACAACGGACAACGGGCCCCTTAACAAAGGCGACATACGTTACATAAAGTGGCCTCTTACGTTCCCGCACGGTCGGCTATTCTTTACCGCGACTTCGATACAAAGGACACAGGAGGCATCCCCGCGCACCCGACGGACCCCCATGCTCCCCGTCTAGCACGCGTACACGTACATGTATATATACGAGTTGACGGGGAAGACGGAGTCATCTCGGTACATGTGTGTATAGGGTGTAACGCGGGTAACGAATGTTATTGATGTGCGACGCGGTACAACGTCGGCCCCGTGGATGGCACGCCCTTATTGTCATTTTATACGATACCTGCCTCTATTTCCGGCCACAAATATTCGATAACGGCGCGACAGCGCCGGCTACGGGGACGTTCCTTTTTCGGGACGGAGCACGGAGCAAGGACGACGACGGCTATTGGCTTTGAGCTCTGACGTACACACGACGGCAAATTGGACGACGAAGCGCGTTGGCGTCCGCGTTGGCGTCCGCGTCGGCGTCCTCGTCCTCGTCCGACGCCGTGCGCAGGGAAATTCGTTCGTTGTTGAAAGGAATCGGATCCAGCGGTGAAGAAATTGCTAACACGAGAAGCATTGATATAGGCTGTTTCCAAACTAATGGCATAATCGCCAAAAGGAATGAGTGTATATAAAACATTAATCGAAATTTAGGATAAAGTTCTTTCATTCGTAAGACTCGGTTTTTATAGAAAATAGCTTTAAAAATTGTAAAATGACTGGGCCTTTATCGTATTAAATTCTAATAACGCGTTCCACGATGAAATCATCTCAAAAACGATATATTTCACTCTTCAGAGGATCTATTCAAACAAACTGTTATAGGCTCCTGTTTTCTAATCCTTAATACTCGAGACATATAGTTATATTAAATCCACTTACAATCGTTATTTGCAGTATCGCGATACGTGCACGAGACTGCATATTTGCGATTTGATGCCCCCTTTAACGGTAAACGTACAACCCAACGTATTCCGAAAAATATTCCTATCATGATCCACCTTCCTCCATTCGTAGTTAATAAAACCATGTCCGATTCGAGCTCGCATTCCCTCCGAAAAATACACAAACGGCGCACTTCCTGGCGCGTACAAATTGTACGATTCTGCCGGAACCCAGTGCGACTGCCGAAGAAACGATTGATCGCGGTACAGAAATTTTTTTTTAGCAAATTGCTCGACCGTATCGATACCTGGCCGAGTATTTCATAGTTTGAGCGATGCAAAAATATACGTATATCACCGTTTACATTTGACGGAGCTTGTGTAAAAAAGCTTCAAAATCAATGTTGAATCCCATGCGTGTTTAAACAGATTGGTTTGTACCGATATACATTCGATGATTCGTTTATCGATTAGTTCGTTTATCAAAACGGCAGGGACAGTATAAATCAATTCTATTTTTATTATTAAATTATTTTTCCATTATACTTGTGAACTTTCCAAGCAAAACCCCTCGACAATTTTTTTTCAATTTCTTTGTTCTTGCCGCGAAGTCTTGGCTTCCCAAACGAGAAAACCATTCAGCTACCACGCAACAATGCGACGGATATTCAACATCCGTCGGGGCACGTGGATTCAGAATATTCTCTCACTTAACACGATACATCAACGAAACATTCGCAATGTTGCAACCCGATATGGCTTCGTTGTTTCTATATACTGAACACAACAAAAGAAAATTTTAAAACAGCGAAAATCTATATGAAAACGGCATTAGTAAATTAGAATGTCTATTAATTACAAGATGTTATTAAATTATAGACAATTTATAGAGATATCATCGATCTCTTTATATTTTGTCCCTTACCTACGAATCATCGTAAATTCCAAATTACTAATAATGCGTAACTTTTATAATAATCACGCATAATTCTTTTATGATTTAAATAAAATAGATCGAGACTTTTTTTACAAAAATACTAATTTTCTATGTTTGATATATTTCTTCTATTTTTTTAATAATATCATTATTATAAAATTATTACAATACAATGTCAAAGTTTGCCGTTTCTTTAAACAATTTTTACAGAGTCCAGTTGGATGTGATGAGTCCAGTTTCCAAATGCTTAGTTGAGAGCCCCTGGCAATATGCGAAGAATGTAGAGCTGACCATGGAATCTCTCATCCTCTTATCCATCCTTGGTAGTCCCTTTCTCCCTCTTCCGGAAGGTTGATTAACTCGACGAAGCTCGCGGCATACTTACTTAACAATACCTGCAGGACCCAAGCGGGATCCAGAAGGAGCTCTTTTCCTTCACAGTGAATGCAGTCCAACATTGCACTCTTTTTTTTCATTTCCGGGAGAGGGTGACTGACCATCGATTTCCCCGCAAATGTATACATAAGACATTCCTAAAACAACAGATCCTCAGACAAGAATCTGTTTTAAAGTTGAAAAAAATTGAACGGTTACTCTGGGACTTGCCATTTATAGCAATTATTGGCAATAATATAGTTTCCTGGTAATATAGGCAGAATAATTATCCAACATTGAACAATTATAGACCAATATACGGCCATTACGGAATATTAAGACCACGCGAGTGTGGTACGAGACAAATATATATATATATATATATAATAGGCTTATTGAGAGAGGTCATAGCGAAACAGGCTAATATTAATTCATGGATTATTTCATTTTGCGTTTTATTTGATTCCGCAAATTTGTACAGATTTACACATTAGTGTTTTCGCGCAATTTATTACATTATTTTAAAATTGATTGTCCTAAATCATCTAAAACTGATTGTCATAAAATAATCCAAATTTATATTCACGAGATTTATTATTATATATATTTTATTATATTAAAATTGCGAAACGAATGTAGCATGGCGTCATCCATTTAGAGGATTCCTTCACGAAGGCAAAGAATTTTTGATGCGAGATCGTACCAGTTTCTTCTTCGAAGGGGATTATGGAAATGATTCTCTATATGAATTCTGCTTATTTCAACGCTGGTGAGAAATACTTATAACGGTAAAGAAATTCGCATTACAGACATATCTTCAGGAAGGAATGACTGTCAACTCCATCTAATAAACGTGCATTATTAACGTTTTTTATTAGAGTTGAGACAATAATATTGTTTACACTTCGATAATACATTATTTTCTCGCGTCTCTAAAGCCACAATATATATGAATCCGAGCAATACAGATTGTCATATAGAAAACGTTGCGTATATCGCGTGATATATATATATATATATATATACACGAGTATATTGATATTAAGTCTACATTGACTTAAATCATAAAGCTTATCCCAGGACAGCTACGCGGTTGAGTGGATCGCAAATATTGCATGCCCAGATCCACTTTTCTACGCGTCCGTCCTCTCGTATCAATTCTTAGTATCCGCGCACGATATTCGCCTTCGATTCTTTTTCGAGAATATACAGTTATAGAGCGTCCCGTTTCCCATTTTCCGTTTCTCGTCCTCGTCTTCGGCGCACTTTATTTCGCAGTGCGTACAAACGATAAAACTGCGTTTCCCGTTTGCTTGATGCGGCGGCCGATCCTTGGAGCATCAAATATTTACCCACGAAGGCAACACCGGAAGGAAGAAGTCGCGTTTACGGATTTGTTACGAAATAAATCGACTATTACGAAGGAGATTTTGACTGGCAAATGGATGCACTGTACGAATTCACGGTGCGAGGGAACGCTTATCGCACGACAAGAACGAAAGTCTATTTCTCGATCGATATTATGCAAGTTTCCACAACGAGAAAGATTTAATGAATGCAATTCGAAAATTCTAAATTATTATATAGAAAAATACGTACCTAAAGAAAATTTATTATTCGATAACTTATAAGAATTTTTTACGTTTAATCGTTAATGGGTAAATTGTATAATTTGATAAGAAAATTAAAAATGTTTGCATTCCGCTCGAGAATTGTAATTAGCATTTTATTTGCAGAACAAGTTAAAGCACATATTAAAGATGTATCATAGTATTAGCGTGAAAAAAGTCAACCTTTCGTTAATTACGAAATGATGTAGCTCGAATGAAATCGGTTTAACGAGCCAGATCCGTATAGCGAGAAGAATCTCTACAGCTTTATCCGTGAGAGCATCGTAAAAGTTTAACGCAAAACCAAGAGTACTCTTCGCGTGTGCTGCCTTCCGCCTTTAATTTCTTCGTTAAGAAACCTTTCTACCTTTGGAGAAAACAAAGACAAGAAATCGAAGAAGGAATATACCTAGCTGAAAAAAAGATGAAATCCATTATCATGTTCCTTGAAATAAATCTTTAATTTTGTTTAAAAAAAAGAAATATACACCGGCAAAAAAATTATGTATTTAATCAGATTAGCATATTCATATTCAATATTTTTCATATATTCTGTGAAATCTTAATAATTCTTATTTTTTACTAGAAATCTATAATCAGTTCTGGCAGTAATACAACCCACTTTGATTATTTTTTAATTATTACGCAAGCTTATTTCGTTCAATGTTCCGGTTTAAACTCGTTAATGTGAAAAATCATCTGGAATGCCATTGAGACAACAGATGTCGAGGAAGCTCAGGTGGAGAACGAAGGATAATCCGGAAATAGAGGAAAGCAATAGCGGACGGAAGAGAAATAAGATTCGTAACAGGAGCGAAGACGAGTCGCGCACTAGTAAACAGACGCCATATACGTCGTAGCTTCGTGTAGCTTCGTCCATTATTCTATTTTCGTGTGTATATATATATAAGTATAATATGCACAACTATGCGCCGCTTTCCTAGCTTCGACTTTCAGTTCCCTAAGTAGGATACGAGGAGTCTGTTTCCTTCTGTATGTGGATTACGTCATTAAATTCCTCAGCCGTAGTTGTATAACATCTGATGTTAACATTGTTATTTTCATACGTCGATATAAAACCTTTTTTCTACGGTTTAAACCTGTCGACTCAGAAAATTTTCGACAAATGTCTAAAAATGTTGTCTTAGCATTGGAGAAATGTTTCGCAAAACTAGAATCACCGAATTTTATTTTAACGATGTGTCTTTTAATTATAATATCGAGTAACCTATGATAAGAGAGGCTTGTAAATCTCAACTTGGCTTCTTTTTTCATAAATTATACATATTTAATAAACTTTGCTATATACAGTTCTATAATTTTATATACTTCTCTAGCTACAGTAATCTACGATACAGTTACAATTATTTTACACGCTGAATTGTTTTAATTATCGTCAAAGAGCGTGCAGAGATACATCTTTCCGGCAGTTGAACGAAACGGATTGTTTTACGTTTCACTTACTTGCGCGGTTTCCTACCAAGTGGCAACATATTGGCACCTACGCTTGCTGAATAGATTGTCCGATCGATCACAAAGTTCGCACTCGATCGACCGGCGAGATATTTGTTCGGATGACAAAATACATTGCACCACGGATGCTTGACGTCCACGGCCGATCGATCATCGAATGGCATGTGATCGATTCGCCCAACGTCCGCTGAAACGAGGTTCATCGCTTCGGATGCGTCATTCGATTACACGTGAATTTGTACATGGCATATTGTAGAAAAAATATTTCGCGACGCGAGATATATTTAATTTCTAAATCAAATACAAAACTTTTTTATTAATGCAAACCATATTTTTTGAAAAAATAACACGATATGGTTTATATTCCACATTGATTACATATTATTCAGTTATTTTTTGTCACATCAACAAAGGCAAGAAATAAAGTTTATAAGCAAAAATATAAAACGCAAATCGAAAATATATATGTACAATATAAATTTCATCATAAATCTCATCAAGTATATTATCCATTGTATCATCGATACGATTTGATTATTATACTGGAACTTTCATTTCACAATTCTCGAAAAATAGTATTTCCGTTGTATATCGTGAGAGCATTTGTTTTATTACCGATTTGTCGACACTTTCCATAGCGCGACTTAATATAGGGACAGGCAATATCTTCAGTATATCTCGCGCATTGTGGAAAGACAATAGATACTCCTAGTAACCCTGTATGACAATCTTGACTCCCATGATAGCGCGTATAGCGTGCATCCATCTCGCGTTCGAGGGTTCCACGGCCACCGATGGATATAGACCATGCGAAATCCCACCCTAATGAAAACCCCCATGCTCACCCTGTCCGCCCCATATATGTCGACCCAGCTGACTGGATTGCGGCGGTGAGACAGTCATGACATTGCTCCCCAATTGCATAGGAATTGTCGGATATAATTTCGGAAACCCTACTACGATCGTTTGATTTGATCCTCGAATCGACCGCCGCGCCTGTCGAGCTATATGTCAAAATCGATTCGCTCGCGTCCTCACGTTCTCAGTATATAATTAAAAACGCGAATGAATGATAGAGATATCGTACATTCAATCATTTTGTAATGTAAAAATTATTATAACTTGAGATTTACATTTATCATAACACATTTCATTATCATAAACGCATTATTCATCCGATTATTCATTATTATTGGATTAAATTCCACTGGATACTTGACGCGCATTACTAAATTAATAATACCCCGTACTACACCATACTACACTATCGTACTTTTATTAATCAAGTGTGCCGTGCTTTGCCGTTAACTCTAAGATCTTTGCATTCTTTTTTCGCCGTTTGCGCCTCTCGTCCTCGATGTAATTGGTTGTCAGAAGGTTGTCTACGTAGGAGGGGTCAGGCTAGGTGCCTCGAAGCAAATTACGAAGGGCTGATTCTGTCCATTGCAATTCGCCTCCAATATATTATCTTATCCTCGTGGCTTACCCGCCGGCCCATCGACTTTCTTAAAATTACTTTTATCAGCGCTTTGTTTCACCAATTACCGAGACTTTCATCTTTTTCGTGACCGGCTATGTGTATTGCTGTTCTCATGACGAAAATGATAAGAAGCACTGATTCGATATGAAAAACACTCCAGATAGTTCTAAATCACAAGAGATTTGTGTTAGAAATAGTATTCTTCATTCAATATTGTACGTATATAAAAATTCGGAAATTTATTCGTGTAGTTATGAGATTAATTGATCCCTTCCCTGTCGCAATCTCTATTTATTAAACATGGTATATTGGCTTCTACGCAATGTTATATATAAACACACCATTAAGTAACTTCTTTTAATAAATTTATGAAATTTAATCAAAGAAGTTACTTAATGGTTTATAATTTATTCTTTTATTAAATTTAATTGTTAAATAGATTAGTTTTTTGGGATCTGGTAGAAGAAATAAAAATAAGGATCGATCATAAGTAAGGACAAAACATAATGCGAACGTAATTCGGAAACATCAGGAGGTATATTACTATAGCATGTTACCCGGACGATCTATTTCCGTCTAGCGACCACGAAATAACGAAAGTTACATCATTAAGTCTACACTTAGCTACCGTAAACGAGGATGGGATTAACGTGACATCGGCATACATAGGATCGGTATGAGGACCCTTGTTTTAAGTGCCGAGCAGTGTCCGACAATGTACAATCGAGACCAAGTCCTCGCAATTAGCAGTGCCACGTCGAGTTGCACCATTGAGTTTCCTAGGAACGAGCATGATGATAATTATAATTAGTACACGGCGGCGAGCCGGAGCGCCGTTGCGGCGCGGCGCAGCGCGGCGACGAGACGCGCGAGACATTGACTTCCGAGACCAACTAGGAGCAGGATTTTCGCTTCAATGGGACGTGGCTATACCAAACGTAGTCATTAAACCGCGCTCTATTCATTGGCACCATCCTCGTCCCTGAACCTGTGTCCACTAAAGGCGTCCTTCGTACTAAATCATTGACGCAAAGTGTACGCAATGGACACTCTCGCTCGTCTTATAATTAATAAAGCTGCTTTCTCATATCGTACGCTTTATATACTCGTATATGTACATACTCAAACGCCAGATAAAATCATTGCATATAAAAGTGCGAAAGATACCAGCTGAACGTTGGTATCGTGACTGCTTCCTTCGGCTCACAATAAAACAGAGGCAAAGCAGAAAAAGAGAACAAGACGACGCGACGCGACGCGACGCGGCGACGGTGAATTGGGGAGTAAGGAGAGTAAGGAGTGAACACCAAGCGCGCGGATTCCGGCTTTTAGGACGCAACTTTTCCGACTTATTGGCACTGCCTGAATAAATTTAATTCCGCCATTTCTCCCCCGCTTCCCCCCGCACACTCTCTTTCTTTCTCTTTCGCTCTCCCTTTATCTCTCTTTCAATGAATGGCGCTTTTCTATTCTCAACAACCTCGCTAAGAATTTCATCCTTGTCTCCTTTCCTCTGTGCCCTTTTGACATCACTACGCCTTTGCGATCAACAATATCACCTGAAATAGACCTTACGATAGAGACGTGCAAAAATTAATGAAAATTAGTCAATCACGTATTACGACGTATGTCAAAATAAAAATTGTAGAAACATTATTTTGTTGAACATTACGGAAGATAAAAATTTTAATTTTTCTGGACGATTTAGTTTAATCAAATAATAATAATCACGATTTACTTTCAATATCTGCATTCTTGCGAAATGTTTAATTAAATGCGATCGCACGAAATGCGAATAGCGAATACGACATTGCATTTGATATGTCAATAAAGCGAAAGATAATAATGCGACAAAAACGGCATTTTATTCGATGCAAAGCACCGCGGAAATCTGTTGTATTCGCGTTCAGCCATCTGTAAGAAGGACGCAATGGATGCGAAACAGCAGCCCTTGCACGCGATATTAAAATTTCGTAGAGATTCCATATTTATTAGATTGGCGGGGGAGGTGGGGGACATTTACACGTTTTCTCGCGCGAATCTATGTGTCTTTCGATGAGTTTGTTAATAATTAATTCGCCTGCTTCACCATTACGTACATATCTCATCCAATCAGTGTGACAACAAACGAGTGAACATCGACGATTATTATTTTCAATTGGCATTTTTATATATTTCTTCCTTACAATTCTAATAATTTAAAAAATAGCTTCGTATACCGCACCGGTAAAGCTTGCGAAGCGGCGCATATCGATAATTCTCGTATGAAAGACGTACTCATGTACGCATAAACACGTCACGTATGCACGCACGCACGCACGCGTATACTCGAGAACACGAAGCTTACGTGAGAGGAACGCACATGCATACAGGTACGCACGGTCTACTTACGCGGGACACGACTTTACTATGTTGCGTCCGTCGCGATGTCGCGTGTACATACGGGCACGCGTGAATACACGCGTGTCACATAGCTCGTACGCGCAATATACGAACTGTTCGCGCGGCTTAACGCGATCGGCCACGGCAGTTTCGCGAAAGGAAGAAGGGACGTTGCTGTTATAAATAAAGCGCCACACCACCTGCTACACACTGATAAACTCGAAAGGGCAGTCGTGCGCGAAACAAAGGTTAACTTCGACGGGCACTACCCCTATGCGACTCGCAGCGCTGAGAAAGAGTACGGTCTCGTACCGGATGTATCTTTCGATAAGTATTATAGACGCTTCCGCCTGGCGCCATTAATCCGCCGACGATATAATGCCAGATTTACTTACGCCTTGCATTCGCCGATCACTCATACAGCGTAAGTCAGCGCTTCGTATGTTAAAAAAGAAATACATTTGTATATCATTTACGTTATACAGAATGCTGCCGAACTGTGGCGATACAATCGAGAGGAGGATAATTTCTTATGAAAAAATTCATCGAAAACATGGAATAGAATTTATTTTGCGAGGTTTCGTTTTCAAGGAAAATGAAAATTATAGCAACGTGTTCTCATGCTGTTCTGTTTTCAAAGAATTAAAAAAAATTTTGCTCCCTATTTTCGACTTATTCTTTTCGAGAAATCGGCCTTTCTTTTCGATTTTACTGCCAGTTCGAAGATACTCGGTAGTTCCAATCAATCGTGAAATACCACTTGCTTCGTATTCTCCGACTGTTCTCCATTTTACTTTTTAATTATAACATCCCTTTCTCGAAGGACTATTTTTATCCGTGTAATCGTTTATTTTATTATATGCTAAAAAATTACACTTATCCTATATTATTAGTTTTCCATTTTCTCATGTCTTGATCTTGTGTCTTCCGTTTATATAAAACTCGACAATGCATTATAGCGTAGCGCTTGATTTTTCGTGACGCGACCACTCACGGGTTTAAAGCACTTTCTGAAATGCCACGGCCATCGCGTCCACTCTGTCGTGAATTCATCCGCATCATACACGCGTATACAGTAATTTGCACGAAGAGTGTGCATACGACGTAGGTTAACCACGGCGAAGCCGATGATCGATTAACGACAAGGTGAACGGACTTAATTTCGTTAGATGCAAGTTGGGACACACAAGTGCGTGAATGTGGATCGCGATGCGTGAACCTTTCAAGAATACGTCTCGCCGATAAGAAATAGATACAGAAACGACCCACCAATCGTTTGCCTAAGCGATGATATTTTCCGCTTCAGCGTACGAGCTAACGCACGACGACGCGACGCGTCCATCACACGTGACTGCTTGATTTAGCGCGTCTCTCTATGCGGAAAACATTATAAATCGGGAATTTAATGCAAAACACCGCTCGACATTTATGCGCAAATAGAATAAATTTGCGGAGAATCGATGAAGGGACACTCGACGGGAGAACACAATCGCGTCTCTCGTTAATACACACATTTATAGAAAACCTGTATGAAAATCTCGTAATAAATTCAAGCGATTTCGGATATGTGTTTACAGATCATTTCTTTCAATCCTTTTATTTTTTAATACATTTTGTGCTTTGCTACAATAGATACCTCTCTGCTTTTAGCATCTGCAATTTGACACTTTTTCGTACCAAAGGTGCAATATCATAATACGCTTATACGTTTTAATCGCTCGATTAACGTAACGAAAGATTGAATGGTAGAATATCGCGTACCTTCCGCCAGCCCAAGACAACCGATTGCGTCGAGCGCGAGTGTTGAAGAGTACAACCAGATGCACCATAGATCGTGGCGTGGTTTGGATGCAGCATGGCACACATAATCATATTGGCATTCTATTAGGGGGTGTCTTCTCCCTCTGTCGGCTTCTACTTCGTCCCTTCCATCTAACGCTCACCCTCCTTTACCTCATACCAGGCCGTCGTGCAACCCTCCGGTATACGTCAATCGATAGTGTACAACGTTCATTATAATATCCTGTACATCGAAATAAGAAACTGTCTTGCTTTTCGGGCGCTAATTAACAACGAATTAACATTCACGCGAAGGAACACCATCGGATTAACAATTAAAAAACTGACGCAAATCGATCGTTAACTTTTTTCACAGATTGGGACCAATGACATGCATGCGCACAACCTTTCTATCTCTTTTACATATAATTTATTGTGAATAGTAGCAATATAAATTATTGATTTCTCAGTATCAATGCGTTTAATGTTATATCGACACAATAAGGAAATAACTGCTTTTATCCAACCTTGATAAAAATAAGAAATACTTTCTCAACGATATGTACCATTATTTAGAATAATGGTTGATACGCTAAATTTATTTATCATATCAAAGCAACATGTGTATGAAAGAGAAGACAGAATCGAAATAGGGCAGTATCGGGACACACGAATAGAGTAGATCGTTAATATGCATTAGATGTAAACGCTACTATTATGTCTTCTTTCAAATAGTTCGAAATGTGGATCAGTGTTAAGCGGAATCATTAGGTAACGTGAATGAGAGTGCTGTTGGACTTGCTGGACGCATAGACTATTAAACGCATAGACTATTAGACTATTAACACGGCTTACATGATTTACAGCTAATAGCTAATAACCACGTAACGACGTTGATGCGGTTGCCATCTGCTATTTTGATTCTGATTACTGTCTATGTGCCTCCACAATCGATTTAGAGGTACGATACCATAACGTTAGTAAATAATAATTACCGCGGAAGATAATGTAAGATATTTATGCAAGAGTCACAACTTTATTTTTCACAAACTTCCTTCTTCGATGCGTGTTTTTTCTTCAAGGTATATGCTCTTCGAGTTACATAATTTTTATAAGCGTTCACAGTGGTATGCTAATATGAGTTTTATCTTTTACTCGCGAAAACGATTGAAATGTTTACGTTGCGTAACTGCTTACATCAAACCCAAAATATAAGCGTCCGTTTTCTGAAATTGCCTTTGAACCGGACGGCGCGAGTCGCGCGCGGAACGTACGCAAATAATAGCGGCAAACACTCATCGACAAATGGGCATTGGAAGCTTGGGAGGAAAATGATGAACGACGATAAACTATATTTAGTAAGATACACATTCTCTCTACCGTGCCATACATAATTTAGCGCAAACACGCGTGAAGCAAGATCAAAAGTCAGAAATATGTAATCCCACGCGGTGAGCGAGTGCATAGAGAGATGATTACGGCCGAGCTAACACAAGCTGTGAGATTCCATCGATATAAATCATCCTTCAGCTCTTTCCGTTCAACATACGTAAGAAAACTACCAAAGTTAAGTTTTGTTTTAAAAAGAACTGGGAGTTGCGTTGAAATGATTTATCCGTGAGATTTCTATAAGATTTTTTACGCCGGCTGCATAAATAGATTACCATCGTATATAGAGAGAATGCCTAATATAATCCAAGAGAATATCCGTGATAAAAAGAATTGAAAGATCTACACAGGTGTCCAAGCAAAAAATTCTTTCTCGATTATTCAATTATCTATGTAAAATAAAACAAAGAATTTCATTTAACGAATGTACAATATTATCTGCCTTGAACGTAATTGTCGATCGCATTATGAGTCCGCGTGCGTACTATAGAAGAGAAAGAGAGAGAGAGAGAGAGAGAGAGAAAGAAAGGAAGTAACAGAATACAAAGGTTAAACGGAGTGTAACACGCGTGGGTGGAACTGCGACAGAGTGGCGGAGAGTTGAAGAAAAACGAGAGGGAACGAGTAGAGAATAGAGAGCGAATTCATACGATCGACTGTGCGTAAAATTATTCCAAAACTTATTACTCCTGCTGGCTATGACCGTAGCTATGGCAACGAGACGCGGATATGAAAATTAATACGCACTGGGAAAACAGAAAGTTTTCAGAATGTTTTCCCATTACTGGCAGCACTCGCGATGTTCGTACCGATTCGCTTCTGACTGGCAACTAATTCGTCCGTAGTTGTGTAATTAGCTGCGTTTTCATAACGGTGTTCGCGTCACTCTTTTCTTTGCAGAACACGTTACCGATGTTCTCGTCTAAAATCAGAGCTATTGCGACTTCATCAAAACTTAACTCCTTCAAGTTACTTGATATGATTTTCAACTTACGCATATTATATTTAATATATGTTTTTAGTACACAAATCTTTAAGAAAACAGACTCTATCACACTCTTATCAGATAAATTATTTATTCATAAACTAATAATTAATAATTATCTTAAACTAATCGTGACCTTAATCGTAAACTTATCGTAAATTAATAATTATCAATTAATAATCAGAATGGCACTTGTGTCTCTCAAAAGAGCATTATATTTATATTTATTGCTGAAATCATTTCGATCGGTTCAACAAACTCGTCTTACACGCGAAACATTTAATTTGTCCGAATCGGAAAATGCAATATCTTTTTACGATTATAAAATAAATCCATGTGATTTCAAATATATTTCGGTGCGCATATGGTTACATTGTTAATTAACAATTTTATTCTTTTAATTGCGCGGATGCAAATACAATGGTTTTATATTTCGTTAAAGTGGTAGAAATATTTGACAATTTAGACTTTTATAACACAGATAATAATATCGTTCGTAAATAATTGAGCTAACGTTTGGATATGCATTAAAAAAAAGCAGATTGGAAACTTTCATCTTTTTAATTAATAAAAAAAATATTTTTTTAATTATATGTGTTATTCGATGCAATAGGGATAAATAAAAAATATCTCATAGATCTGTTTAATTTTCTCTAATTATAAAGAATATGATTAAATAAGGAATTCTGCAAGTAAAAAATTGTAATGTGTATGACGAAATAAAGCAACATTGAACAACTCAACGTGTATTCGTGCATCATGAAAGTCGCTTGAATATTTTAATCGTGAGAAGACGATAAGTAATTCTAGAAGATTTATAAATAGACCACGTTCTCAAAGACTGTTCAATGCTGCTATATTCCTCCTGTGTCCTTGAAAATACAAAAATTTGTCGTATAATTTTTAACATAACGCCAGCGGCAGCGGCGGCTTCGAACAACGAGAACGAACTAAAGTGACGTGAATCGATAATCGAACGCTGAGAGAGGGTGAAGCACGTAGAAATTATATTATCTTTTTCTTGTCGCGTACTACGTCGAACCTAATAGCCTGACGTCATCGATGAGAATTTATAGTCTCTCATAACGGAAGATTTATTTTTAAAAATTACATGTCCTGCATTTTGAATAATGCAGGAAGATACAGAAAGATTGATATAAATTTTTTTATAACTCATTTCATAATATAGATTTATCTCATAATGCGTATTATAGATGAAATTATTTTTACAACGAGCAGCTGATTGCGTACGCAATATGATTTAGTTTATGAACGGACTTACATATATAGGAAAGTTAACAAAAGCTCAAGCATTGAGTGTTAAATAGGTGTCGTATGAAATTTACGTACATTAATAATGTAACGATGATGCGCGGTGACACTTAGTGAAATACGTTACACATACGTAAACATGCAAACTGTGTTAATATCGAGACGCTGTGAAGATCACTTAAATTTAATCTGCATACAATATTGAATTTTTATCAAACAAGTAATCGTGTAATGCAAAATATGTAAAAAACAATATAATCAATAACTCTTCATTTTTTAAGCCAGCAGTCTCTTTTATATTTAAAATTTTAGCCTTAAACGCAACTATCTCACATATATATGTTTTAATTATATATCTTCATTTATCTGATACTTGCAACGCTGAGAAAAAAATATACATTTTTGACATAAGATACTTAACCATGAATAGAATATTGCGACATAAAAACTTTTAAATTCTAACAAAAATCCGAGACTTTTCATTTGGAGACAATTGAGTTATATAGTTATATACAATACATTATGCACTTTTAAGTAAAGGGCAAAGTCTCGTTTTGTCGATATTTTCTGTTTTTCTCTTTTTTGTGTATAACTGGTTACCCTACTTACCCTATATACGTCTTATTTCGCTATAACTGTGCAAAGTGACGCGTCTGCAGAAGGCAAAGCTGAAACGAATGGTGGAAGTAGCGAGGAAAGATATTTAGCATGCACGGGAAGCGACCGCTGCTCATAAAGGATAGGAGGAATCCACAATGAACCGATAAGCGAATAATCTCGCGAGAAAAAGGGAAGAATATGAAGGGGTAATGGAGCAGGGAGAAAACCTGTCAAGTTGAAGCAAGGCGGAGCGAGCGCTTTAAATTCAGGACTGTCCCCCTGCACCTCTAAATTTTTTCAAAATTCATTAATATTTAATACTCTCAAGTATAATGTGGTAGTCAACTACTACTACTACTATATATTTAATATTTTGCATTTTGTGCATAAAAATATGCACAAATATGGTAATTAAGACATACCGGCAATACCTAAATACGAACAATAAGACTATTCGTCTCTCGCATTTTCGAATTAATGCGATCGTTACGAATGGAAATCCGACAGTCTTGCCACAGTCAGTATAGCGAATAAATTATATGCAACAGCGGATAAATGTGAGTACTTGGGACGATCTACTCGAATATCAAATGCGATTTCTCGATACTATCGTGCTCCTCGTTTTTTCATCCTCTCGATTCACAGCTTTCTACTTATGTACGCGCACACTTATTCCAGCGTTTCCTTTGAAACATCGGGCAATTATATTTATCTCTCCACGTTAGCATCGAGAGATGTAGAATTGAGCTTCCTACTTGAACAGAAAATACTTTCTCACTGGACTAAGAGGAGGATTTCCAATTCGACGCTTATGTGTCACCTGCGTAAGAGAAAAAACGAATTTCTATAGAGGAAATAACTTGTAAGGAATAACTTATAAGGAATAACTTGTCATTACAAAATCGTAAAAAGAATCTGCTTCTCCGACCGAAAAGATAAGATCACGTTATTGTCTCTCGGTTACGCGCCCGACTGCGCCGAAAATGTTTCATTGATATTTTTAACTACAATTAGCGATGATCGCTACCGATCATTGAATGATTCATTATAGATAGCAATAAGATAATAGAACAAAATCTCAGTGAAAAAATGATGTATAATATCATTGTCGTTTAAACATGATTATTCTACATATATATTCGTTAAAAAATTCACACGCGTGTATGAAGTGAATAAATGCTTTCCGTTGAAGTATGAAGTGAAGTATGATAAAAACTTGTACGCTGATTTAATTTAGTCCATAATCTAATTAACAATAAATTATAACTAATGAGGAATATCATGGCTGTATTAAAAATTCCATCGTGTTCCGGAAACTGACGCTGTTTCAGTGCACAATGAGTACTTTATAATTGGGACATAGCGTAACATCGAACCCCATATAATTTCACTGAGGTTGAGAGAAAGCCGGCGAATAGGAGTTATGCTTGTCAGAGGAGTATGTCGGGTATGTTATCTCCATTAAAACATTGCGAGGATTCGGTATAAAATTCATGTTCTAAAAAAGTATAATTATAATTTGCGTATATAAAACTCAATCTCTCGTATATTTAGTGCCCCATTCGCTTTATTAAATGACTAGCGTACAAACCGTAAAAGAATATACATCACGAGAAGGTAATAAGTCAAATATATATGTGTATGAGCATTTGAATGACAGCAATTGCTTATGAGAATCAAAGCTTAATTAATAACACAGCACGGGCACGATATTGTTTCGTGCTCAATTTGCAATTATCGAAAATTTCTGGAAAGACAAGACTTTGAATGCGATAGACGTAACGATTATCGAAGTCAACACTCTTGTAAGATAAATCTCTATCTACAATCTAGAGAGGATCAATTGGTTCGATATCGCCAAGTTAATTACGAGTAGAGATCACAACTCGTCTTGCCATCAGCATTAAATTCGCTTTAGCCGATCATTTGATGTTCTAATTACAAATTTACAATATCGCGCAGCTACTCTCTCTCTCTCGTGCTCTCAAGGGACGATATTACTCTGTCAATTATAGAACTTGTAAAATTATCCCCCCCCCCTCCCACATGCGTTTATAATGACACATTTGTCGATAACATAGAAATTTTTACGTTTTTCTTTTAACGTTTTAATATACACTAGGAAATATTATTTTACGCAAAGTAATTGTAATCTCCTTTCAACACAATCTCAAGAAATAATGTTAAAAATAATAAATACAAGTCACAACTTATCTTTGATCCTATTAAATATTTGTTTTTTTTTAAGATATTGAAGATAAATTGTAAATGCAAATCTATCATAGCTGTAGCTGCAACATTGAAACACGATGAAACCAGATAGCGTTTTATTGCTACATCATTGCAAATCAATAATAATATGATGATAATATTGGCGCCAAATTGCAAAACAATTCAGATAGTACAACTCTGAAGCATATGATAACATAGATGTGCTACATATTTTGTTCCGACATGTTATTTTAGACCATTTTATCTTACGTGCGTTTTACACTTATTTCCTTATAATGCTGCATGGATATTACAGACGCGCATCCTTTGCTATAGGAGCATCACACAATGGGATGTAGAACCTAACAAATTGATTCCTCAACGTATATTCCTCGAGAATGACAAAAATTACGTTTTATTGGGTGCAAAAGGACAAAGCATACAATATATCTCAATGGTTTAGGTATTTGCCAATTTGTTATCACGAATATACATGATAATTGGGTATTATTAGCGTTCAGACATGTTTGAAGCAAGCTATGAAAAGTATCGATACGGCTCTCGCTGAAAACAGATCGCATGTGAAATTAGACGATTCAGGCGATTTGATTAGATTGGGAATGGATTAATTCGATCAAGCAGAACCAGAAGGTACAAAGTTGGTAACCTCTGGAAATCAAGGGCGGGCTCCTTGGCATAAGCGTAGGCAGCGTAGAATACTAGAAATTGTATCGTACTATAGCTGTTTTTATTTTTATATAAACTACTCGTAGATTTTACCCTTGCATGTAAAAAGTAATCGTAAAAAGAAAGAAATCTAATAGTAAAATCATCAGTTCGTTTTTATTCCTCGCATTTATAAGGAATAATCATGTCGCATTACTAACCAACGAATTCGTAACTATTTAATGATATACAGAAGAATACTGATACTCGTTGTATGCACCATACACAGCGTATATATACCTGAGAAGAGTCGGAAAGCCATTAGCTAATTAATGAGATCTCCTCCGGCGATGCTCGGCTTAAAGTCCGAATCTAATGCCCCTCGAAACTGAAAAGCCGACTTTCGAGCATCAGCGAAAAAGAAACACATAGAACAAAAATACTTTTTTTATTACATAATACTTCCAAATGAAATGAAGAAATAAACTCATAAGCATAAAGAATTGAATACGGCTAAATACCATCATTCACCCCGGCTCAAGCTATTTAAAATACAATGACAAATTTACATCTGTAATTAGAAAGGCAAACATCTTATTATAACATTGTATCATTTCTTTGTCACTTATATTATGAATGCCGCTTATCATTGCCATTTACATATTGTGAAGAAGCTCTTTATGATAACATTTAAATATGGAAAGATCTCTCTCTCTCTCTCTCTCTGTATCTAAAAAATTCCAAAAACTGTCAAATAAACTATGAAATACTATTATAGTGTTGAGTTGTTATAAATAAATTAGTTCGTTGTAATTATTACAGTATCTTTTCACTTTGCATTGTTTCAAAATTTCACACGAATTTCACTCAATCAAGTGTTATTATTGCATATTTCGAAAAAGTGATCGCAATTTGGACGAATTTATGTAACAATTACTTCCTTCTCTCTCTCTCTCTCTCTCTCTCTCTCTC
>NJRP01000475.1:4856-56008 GCA_003063835.1 Aphaenogaster floridana | reverse complement strand
AAAAAAAGTAAGATTGTTAGACATAAAATAGATAGAAATGAGTTTTTTTATTTGACGATGCAAATATAGCGCTTACCTATAGCTATTATAAATAATAGGTTAGATTAGGTAGGACTTGCGCCACGACTGCCATTTCCCCTTGCAAGCGACTACCGTTACCCCTAAAAGCGAGTGAATTTGTTATAATAAATAATAATATATTTATACGATGTCATTGTTTTAATATGGGTGAAATGGAAGCTAAAAAACCAAAAAAGTCATGAATAACGCTAGATGTGATTTTAACTACTAAAAATTCCGCAAAACTCTTATTTAAAATATATCGATTCTTATAAGAAAAAGGGTGTAAAATAAGAATCACCAGATTTTTATTAATTCATGTTGGTTTAATAGGCACGGCATAATAAATTAGTCGATAATCATGTACGTAAGCGGATAGAGAAAAAAAATTCAATATAACCGTTGCTTTATGTAAAATACAGGTGACCGGCATTGCCTTATGACCGTAATTCCCCCAATCTCCCCTAGTTGTCATTTTAATAAAATGTTAAATTAGATATTAAAAATATAAAATCAAAGCGGAAAGTTGTAACTAAAATTATGAAAGTACGAGCAATGAAATGATTTTTTTTGTATTTGTGCATTACGTCGGTACCTTACCCTATAAGAAATCAGAAAGATTGATACCAGCCTGTTTTCTTCACGGTCTTCCGAATCAGAATGCAAAAAGAACGCTTTAAAAACAAAGCTGCTTTTACATAGTCCGTGGAAGTGCATTTCTACGCGGCCATCGCCGATATGATTCCGAAGAGAAACCTACCTAGTAGCGAGCGAAATGGCCGAGGATGAGAGGAAAAGGTGAGAGGGATAGTTCCGAAGAAACAAAGTGACAAGAGAGAATGAGACGAAGAATAAAAAAAAATAAGACGCAGACGGAGAGAGGGAAAAGAGAAACATGGAACGATCCATGTAGGTTCGTCCATGTAGGGACAGAAGGCAGCCCTGCGGGCAGCCAATCAAATAAAGTAGTCCGAGGTTGCTTTGCTGGATGCAAATTTAGCCCCTGTGGGCTTTCTGTTTCCATCCTCCTCCTCCTTCTCTTCCCGCTGTCGCTCTGCAACTGCGAGCTGAGTCTCTGCACGAGTTTCCGGGATACACGGAAGTGGTCTCGTAGCCGTTCACCAATACACAGCCCGCTTCTCCTTCGCGTCCTCACGCGTCCTTCGCCGGATTATTCATTCTGACCCTTTCCAATCCCGATCGTCGAAGAATCACTGTCATATGGGGTACATACAATCAATTGCGCGCTTATATACAACAGTTAAATCTTTTTGTGATACTTAAGAAAAATGTACATAATTGATTATATGGTTCAACTGCTTTATGTTCATGTGCAATGAGATTATAGGTTTACGTTTCGAATTACTTTCCATTAGGAGAGAGATGACCACAACAATGTAACGATAAATTCCATGACAAAGAAAATAGAGTCGTGATAATTCCTTAAAAAAAATGCCATACGCGCGACAAGATTATACATCTTTGAAATACTAAAAGCTCGAATGGTATGCCACCAATGCGATGTGTCGATGTGCCCCATTCGTGTACCATACAACGGAACGGCGATACAACGAAACGAAGGAGGGTTCGAGCGACGAATCGGATCGCGATGCGACTCACTCCTAATTATGTCTTAATGAAAATAAATCGCTACATTTGTAGGAGTGTCGTGTCTCTTTGGGCATTTCCACGAATCACCCGTACCTCCACCCTTCGCCCACGCAGTTCGTCTTCCCCTCTACCTCTCTTTCTGTTTCTCTCTCTCTCTCTCTCTCTCTCTCTCTCTCTCTCTCTCTCTTTCTTTTTCCGCTCTATCGTGTTATCTTCGTACTCTACGCCACCTGTTTGATTCCCTCAAAGGGATACCAGTGTCTATTTGTCTATTTCGGTTTGTCCCGTCCTCCCCCGCCAATCCCATCCACACGACTTGGACGGAATCCAACACAGTTCTTCCCATCCACCGCGCATCCTCCGCCTTGCGTTCCAAGTTGAACAATCAATTTCAATTTCGCAAGAATCGCTTTTAAATCTCGAATTTGTCGTGCTGTTCGAAGCGAGGCGATAGTATAGAATAGGGATGGGGTGAGTTAAACGTCGAATCGATAATAAATCAAGACGAAATGTAGAATAAGATCTCTGCATTTATTTATAATCTAATAATAACAGCAGTAATAGTAGCACACAATAGGGATAATAGTAACAATATTATTCGGTAATATATACAACCAAAAAAGAAATATGTACGATATATAATATAAATAATGAAAAAAATATTTTACAGAAGCGCTCGTCTACAAATGTGACTCGAGAAACAAAACGGCAATCGGGGCAATTTTACACTCTCTCGTGGTAGTATTCTTTTAAATAATCTTCTCTTTTCGAGCTTCCGTATATCTGTCTTAACTGACCACATTTGTACAATTCGCGCAATTGTTTTTTCTTTCCTTTTCCTTATTACGTCATTTATCGGAATATCACTTAGCTCAGCATATCATTTATAGTACGCTTATACGTGTCAAGATCGACAAATTACATTACAGTACGCGATAAATACATATGCATTATTTGTTACTAACGTCGGTCTCCAATAGACGTGCTAGCTCGTTTTTTTTACATGAATCGTTTCAATATTTCATGCATGTCACAGTCCACATAATAAAAAAAAATATGTTTCGCTTGTCCATAATGGTACATAGTATATTATTAAATGTCATACGAGTCTCCGGAACGGACAAATTATACAGTGTAAGCATACACTATAACGATTACCGTTAATTCTAAGTAACAACGCATCAAGATGGAGAATGCGACATCGGCGATTCCGTCAGAAGCGGTTTCTTTCGCGATTTATATGTTTCCGATCCTTCTTATTTTCTTTACCGTTGCACTAATAGCTCGCAACGTTTTATTATTCCAGCAGGTGGCAATTGCAACTTAAGCTAATTAAACCCGCGTAAAATTGATTGATTAACTATAAAATAGTAAGTTAGAAATATCCGTGGAATGGGCGAAACATTCAAAAAAGATCCCAGATCTTAAATACACTATAGAATATACTATAGATAAAGGAGAAAAAGGGGTAGATGTGAAACATATACTATCGATTCGATTGATTAATAACTCGCTATGTCCTTATATATATAGCGTTATCGTTCGAATGACTTGCTACTGAGCGCGAGATTAGCTACGTATGAATTTATACTAAGGAAATTCTTACGCAGCTAAACAGTTTTTTATATCATTGCACGAGTATTGAGTAATTTCAAAATGTTTATTAGTCAAAATTCGATTGTGCGTCTATTCCATTATCTCTTTATGAAGCCATAGTCTAATCGAGCAAACACAATCGAGCATCGAAAATTATTAAGAAAAGAAGACAAAATGGTGCGATCGATCGCGTAATGATTTTTATGTACGATTTTACTTATTTTAGTTATGTCGGTTGACCTAACATTGATATAAGTAATAAATTTATCATAACATAAACCGAAGAAATCGCCTTATCTTCTCTAACGACCCGATCTTTGTTCAATATAAAAATTTACTTGCGAGAGATATCTCATCTCTACTCTGATAGATTCTTGTATACATATGTAGGACGAACGAAAAAAGGGAGTAAAAGAATATTCCGAGATATCCTGATTGTTGCGCTCAGTCAGAAACTGCAATCTTAGCGGTCTCGCCGACAGATGCTTCTCTAATATTTTCAAGAGACGAAGAGTGCAGAGACAAGTGCAAACAACAGTTCAACGTTTAACTATATCGCTGTAAGGATTTGTATAAAAAATTATTCGGCAGAAATTTTGGCGCATCCCAATCAATCTCAATGTAAATCTCAATCTTAAATATAATTTTTCGTAATCTTCGAATAATTTTGTAATCTTTTAGTATAGCCTTTCGAGGTTCAATAGAAATAATAATTGTAGATGTTTCTTATTTTAACCGTGTTACCTTTGCGGGATACAAACGTAAAAATTTCATAATCGTCGAGTGAATGAGATAAAATAAATATATAGAATAATTAAACAGAAACATACATATAGAAGAAAAAATGTTTGAAATTATTCATCTGATACAATAAGAGAAATATTATATTTATAAAGTAAACAAATTACAAATTAATAAGACTCTTGAGACTATTCGCGAATATGCATTTTAATCGAAAGATAATTTCATATCCGTCTCAATCGGAATATTTATTATAATATATTTTGCATTTGTAAAACGTATCTAAACGTATCTCAACCTGTTAAATATAAGACAATCTTACGGAATATTGCATTCAAAAATTACATGTATTATATTACAAAAAACAATTATTAAATAATCCACATACAAACGCGATAAATTAAAAACATTATGTATTATAATTTCTGAAATTACATTCATAACAACTAACTTTGCTATTATATTTGATTTCTAACGAATCTAACATTGAATCATGTAATTGCATGAAATCCGATCCCTAATATTATCGCCTATTATTACTTCCATTAAAAAATTTATTCCCATAACTACATCGCTGTATAAATCTTTGCCTCTTCGTCCATTGGTTCCGATCTCGAAGTGTGATGCCTATGACATTTTCAAAGAATCGATTTCTAAGTTCATCCTCATTGAAATCAAACATCGAACACATATCTTGTTCATTCTCTGATCTAGAGAGAGACCGCATTACTTTATAGTTAACTTCTGTGACAAAATAACTGCGCCGATTTCCTACGAAAGAGAGATGGCGGAAGCAGTCATGTGGAAATGATACACTCTGTGCTTTGATTGCCACGTACTTGGCATGGTCAAAGTCTAATGTTCTTTCTTATATATATCTTCAACTTTCTTATATAGATGTTTCCTTGCGTACCACCTCGGCAGACTCGATGACCTCGAAGCCTTCGGAGGACGAAGTATCAGTGGACGAACTCGTAGCTCCGGACGCTGAGGGAACCGCTTCCGTCTTTGCAACGGAAGTCGATGTGGCGAACACTGTCGTGTCCTCCGACGCTGCGATTTAACGCATGATTGTTCTTTATTATATACCGGATGCCATGAAGAAATATTCATATTTTAAAGATCGTACAATTTAATAGATAACAAATATCCGTAATAAGAGTCAAACGATTAGTGTGGTATAAACGTGGTAAAGTAAGTTAAACCGCAGCTGTAAACAAGCTGGTTTCCGACGTAACGCTCGCGCGCGTGTTAAAACGATTATCGATTATCCGAGCCACGAACGCGAAACGAGAGGTGAAATTAAAAGCCCAGAAAAATAATCAGTGCTAGTTGGATCGTTCGAATTGAAACACGATAGCGCGGTATCGCGTGCCAAACTATGTAGGCGCTCCAAAGCGACGAGTGTCAGTGACACAGGATCTACAAAGTGCTCATTCAAAACTCTAAACCGGTGAAACGCGCGCGTTTCGCGAACCGGCACGCGGAATGCGTAATCACGGAATTATTGACGATTGCAATAGGTTATATGATATCTCAAAAATTACTCAAATTTCTCTGGCATCCAACGGCCAAGAATCATTTTCTATCGGCCTATTGTTCGAGAACGAACAGTTTTTTCATCGTTCCCAATAATGTGTGAATCCTAATGTGCTTCATAAAATTAAACTCCCTCACGAAAACGCATGCAGGCATCATAATTTAAAAAAGTTTCTTCCTACCCCATTGTATAAAAAAGTTGAAATAGGTATATATACGTATATACATATATAATTAAATGTACCATTTTAATTTGTTCCCCTCTACATAGATTTACAGAAAAAGTTGGGTATCGAAATTCGATCAAATATACAATATCCAATGGTACGTTTAATTCTTTTAAAATGCTAGGAAATAAAATTTTACTTGATCTATTCACAATCTCTCCTCAAATAAAAAAAATTTATAAAAAGAAAACGGCTTCTAGAAGTAGATTCACCTTATAATTGCATTTAAAAATTACAACCAATTAAAATCAAAATAAATTTCTTTATCTTATTTGTAGACAAAATGTATAAGTCAACGAATTAGTTACTTAAAAAAATAATTACCAAAATTCACGGATAATTTCTATGTCGAAAGTAGCAGTACAACACACGCTTTTCTATGTATTGTGAAAAATTCACCTAAAACATATCTTTTAGCGTTGCGACTTCTTAACCAGTGGTTCAACGGGGAATAATTTGCCTTATGGCAAATGGGATAAAAATATTAAAATCAACGACGTACCTTGAACAGAATCATCTGGTCGATCAACCGTTGGTGCCGTGGATGTTTGCTCGGTATTCGCATTCGCATGTTGTACCTCCGGATTATTAGGTTCCAGATCAAGCTGAGAAAGCTCGGTAATGTAGTTTTGCTGTGTCTGCTCCGTCGTAGGTGTCGACGGATTCGGACTCGACGAAGGCGAAGGCGCCGCCGAAGGTGACGGCGATGGCGATGGCGACGGCGACGACCCCGGACCCGGGGTAGTTGGAGCCGTGCTGGGCGTCGCTGGTTGCGCCTGAGGTTGAGCATGATTACGAAACAGGAGCTGCTGAAGCTGTGCTTGCTGCAGAATCACTGGTAGCTCGTAGTGATGAAAGAAGTATAGCATTGAGTGCTGAAACAAAAAAAAACGACATCCATTATATGCGCAGTGGCGTTTTGTCTCTCTGTCGCCATATATAATACGCCGCAAAAGTTCGCCATTTCTCGTGCATCTGTGTCGAACACCGTTGGAAAAACTGAAAAGAAGAATTCACCTTGCGAGCTGTATCTCCCGGCATGCACACGTGGCTCTATGCACTCGTTCGTTCGGTGTATGTGAGCTGTGTGTGCCGCTCGCGCCTAGCAAATTTATATGGAAATTCGCCAAATTCGTTCTATATCAGCTCTCTCTCTTTCTCCGCAATCGCTTCGAACCTTGTATCTGCCGATCCATATCGATCGTAACACCATGCATCGTAACGATCGCAATAACGCAACTTCTCTTTACGCATGCCGCGGAACCAAATTCTCTATTCCTAAATTGCCTATTACTTCATTAGGTAATTTAGGGGGGCGTCTCTTGATTAAACCAGGCCGCGAGCCGCGCACAGTTGGAATTATTTCTAGAATTGAGACGTAACAAACTGTGCCAATGAAAACCGTCCAACTGCATTTATTTTGATGCTCTCTCTCTCTCTCTCTCTCTCTCTCTCTCTCTCAAGATTGAAAAATCTAGCATGAACAAATAACATGGAGCGAAGGTGGCGAGCGGATGAGCGAAAAGAAAAATCCTGGATATGAAAAATAGATATCTCGGGTCTAGGCACCTGTCGACGACGCGGAGGAAATGGTATTCTCGGTGATTCGTCGGCAAGAGCGGAACGATTCCGCACCGTTTAAGAAAAAGAAGACTGGAGGAAAGATTGGTGAAGAGCGGGAGTGGATCCCAAGGTGGATGGGAAAGAATGACGGGAGTAGAGTGTAGGAACGATTGCGGGAACGGGAGCGGGATCCGGGTATATCGAGTTTTCGTTTGGCGGATAATCAACGCCAATGACACCGATATCGAATCGGCGTATAATCACGCCGCGGGGCTAATCGGCTGAACTCTGACCTACAGCAACATCCGGCGAGAGCTTTGCCATCCGGGAATCAAAACGATTCTCGGCCGACGTACCCCCGGGCTTTTCGAATTTTGCCGCTGAACGGTATTCGTGAACTCGTTGCCAGGAAATAATTGTCGCTCGTTAAACGGTCGATCATGTTAACGAACCTGTAACCCGCTTGTCAGGCAAAGACTGTCATCACCGACGTAATGGCTTAAGCCACGGTCCATTTACAAAGCACATTCAATCGTGTTCTCAAATGTCGATATATCGTTTTACCTATGCGCTTAGGAAAAATCGCTACATCATTCGTATATATTCGATAATATTCTACAAGTAAAACAAAGAAAATTATTGAAAATTGAATGAAATTATAATGATCAAACAATTATAACAGATAACAATCCGAAATCATGGATAATATTCTGGAATAATTACCAATTTATTTTATATCAATAATAAGAAGAATATATACAATTTCTTATATACTATACGTCTTCTGGAATTTGTAATAATTTTATCAAAATCGTGCTTCGATAAATCTCGTTAAATTAGATTATGATTCTGAAAATGATCGACAATAAATGTGTTCAGCAATCGAATAGCGAATACGACATAATAATGTAATCTTTTTCCCTAGCGCGTAATGATGCAGCATCGTGATGCATTTATACCTTTTATCGCGAGTGAATTAACCACTCCATTAAACTTTAATGGTATTCAGTTTTTACGCGTGAAATGTACACAGTACATATCGAATGTAGTTATTAACGTAGCGGCTATCTATCGTAACGCCGTTATAATAATACCTGTTAATACGGCCATCGCGATCATCTAATTATAAGTTATTGCGTTATCAAAGTACGCTCTCCAATCAGATTACCTACCGTATTATTGGCATAGCAGGCAAATTTGTTTCTAAAATTCCGGCGGCTTATAGCAAATGTTCTATTACGATCGATCGTTTGTCGTAACTCGATAGATACTTGACTTAAATGCAGAGGAAAACCGTACAATTATAATCGATGACTATCGTCAAACATGACCACGCAAAATGCGAAGCGCAAAAAGATCGTCAGTATATAAATTTTGTCGCGAACAACGTAATACGACGTACTGATAACAAACGGGAGCAGTAGCAATCCACTTTATGCTCGCGCATGAAAAAACAATGATAGCGTGATAAATAAAAATAATCCCAAAATTGCAAATGAGCAAGATTTAAGATCAAGAGTAATAATTCGTATATTTCCTAATGGAATACAGCCAATGGCCCAATGGGAAATGACAATACCTCACGGTTACTTAACGGACTGCGTTCTTAATGGAAGAAACGGGACACGCCCTTCTCGATGAGAGAACGAGATTCCCGCATTAAAGTATCCTTACGCGCATTTGTATATGGGAACCAAGAAGCCGCATTAAATTATTTCTATCGATCGAGCTGTCAGGAGCATTGTCCCGGTTGCGTTTACGTAACTTAAGTTTGAGCGATAGCGGCTTTAGGCTATCCAGCCAAGCGACCACGGCCGTGGCATGGCTCGTTCTTCGTCCTGCTACCGTTGCTGTCAATCGCAGGACTCCCAACGGTAGCCGACGAGATCGCATGCAAAATATTACGCTCCAATTTTCCCTCATCTATCTCGTCGCGATTCCTAAAGGCGGAAGTGCAAGCTCGCGTCACAAACTTGACTCACGCGCGCCTTCTATTCTTTATATGGGTTCGAGACATAATTATACAATCGATAACTAAACGATGGTTTCATGTATATACGTATTACTATCATGTCATTTTATTATAAGTACTGCGATGCACTCGTATCAAATCCGTATTACTCAGTTCTGGATAATTAAATGGATATAAAGCTTTTTAGATATGAACAGCATATTTTTCAATTATTTCATCAACGTTTCTTTCATACAATTTTGGAGTAAATTTTTTAATCCAGCAAAATTTTGTGTTTTTAACATTAATTAACGCCATGTAGAAACAATGAAAAAGATTAATGTTGCAGGCATACATTTCATTTATTGAAAAACCACACTGGACAATAAATACAATCTATATCTTTGGTATTCTCTCTTTAATACTTCAATTCAAATGTAATTTATATTGGAAAGAGCGCAGCACTATAAAATTTGATTTTTTTTTTTGTGGGTAGATTTTAATTCACTCTTATATTTCCCAATGTACGAACCTTAGTCGCTTATTTAAACAGATTATTCAGAGGCAAATAAAGTGTTCATCAATGATTATTTATCGATTTAAAAGTCAAATATCATCTAATTAACGACAGTCTACGTGGAATGCATCCCGGAAGGAAATGGGCAAAAATATCCATGACACAATTTTTAAACGTAGCTCAATTGTTGGAGGAGTTTTTTTGCTAAACTTAGACCGACCATATCGGCTAAAGTACTCGCAAGTAGGTCACGGAATATTCGTGATCAATGTCCGTTTCAATGCAAAAGAGCAATTTTTCTTGAGAAAACTTTTCTATTCCCGTAGGAGTTTTTTTTATCGCGAAGACGATTATTTCACGATCCGGCGCGCCACTTTAATCCCAAAATACACCGCATAAATACTTGTGCCTTACCAAGTACCTACTCGCGTTCGCACACTTTCACCAGGCAATTTATTCCCGACCGCATTCTTTGTTGATCGTACTTTGCAAGTTCGCATCGAGATAGATATCTCAAACTTAAATAGAGATTTAATAAAATCAACGAATCTTATATCCGTCTCTCACTCTCGCACTTAATGAAATAATAAAGTACAAAATACACTCACCTGTATAAAAAGCCAAGATGTGACCAGCGCCAAACTACTGTATTGTCCGTTAAATCGATAATGATACGCGTAGAAAGAGAAGTGATACAAGTAGAAGAATCTGAAACAGAAACGGCACGTATAGCTCGTTAGATGTCAGAAGGCATTGGAAATGAGAAAAGCGCGCACACATGTCACGAAATTAATAATATGTAAAATACAAACTTTTGTAATATTACCGAGACAAATGATAATCGTTATCGTGAATTCACATCACAACGATATGAATAAATAGCAAATTAAAGCGCCGCAATACGTAAAATTACGGAATGCAGCGATATTTATCCGTCGATGTACGCGATAATCTCTAAAATCCGTAACAACATCAAGCCACTTAACAGGTTACATAACGTAACGATATACATGGCACGTTCCCACCCCGTGGCAACAATATGGACGAACTATCGATCAGATCGTATCGAGTTTCAGCCTATTGAAATATCGAGGGTGACGCGTTGCGCGGCTAGCGGCTATGCGCCGTTATTATACGTCCAAAAAAAATATCGTAGGTAACGCAATATACGTTATCGAACTATAGTGACACGCACGATTCTCATAAAAAGTAAAGTAAAAAGTATCGAATATCATAAACAATTCTTCGATCGGTATGCAAGCAAAAGTACATCATTTTTTTTTCAGTAATTAGTATAATTTTTTAAGTAATCAGTACATACTTGGAAGTTTTCCTTGGAAATTAATTAGCTTCAAATTCGTTTGCAGAATCCATAGACAAAAACAAAACTGATATTTGAACTTTTTACAGAGTTTTTAACTAATCATATACAATGTGTTTAAACTCGTAAATTTTGCAATTTCATAAAAATTCCCTAAAAATTATAAAGCTACTCTCTCATCACGTCGGGGGGGGGGGAGGGGGAGGGGATTAATTCACCACGGTTCTACGCTAGATAAAATGTCGAAATATTCAAATTATACGAGAATAAAATAATTTTTTAAACTATATATTTTGGATAATAATAATTATGAAAAGAAGCGTGAACATTTATTTTTCATTGCAGTTCTCCACTGATGAACGGCGTTTGGGTGATGAAGGGAGGGGTTGTAATCAAGTGATTTTTACGAGGAGCTGTTACGGGGTCGCCAATATTTACGGATCAGGGCGGGGTTGAGGCAACGCCACCACCCTTAACCGAAGAAAGAAAAGCGATCAGCAGGGGTGTGGTGGAGGATGATAGAAAAAGAAGTCCGGGTTTGTAGGTATATTCCTTCGACGAGTACGACGAGTACGACGACTAATTTCCTAGAGTATATGACAGACCTTTAGCGTCTCAATCAACCCGTATATTGGATACGTGTACTATAAATTATTGTTATCTATCTATTGAATAATATTTTATACACTTGATGAAACATTCTTGCGATAAAAGTACATATTATTTTGTAAACACTGTCAGAGAGATTGTAACAGAATTCATAATACATATAAATAAATACACATAATATATTAAATTAAATTAAATCTATAATAACACACAAAAGCCCCTAATAACGTTACATGAAAAAAAAGAAAAACTAAAAGAGCAATTATGATAAGATGTACAACAATAATTAAGAAAATTGTTATATACATATGTCGCATATACGTCGATGTAACACGAAATCCGAAAAAAAAAAAAACGTCAGGATTCACATATGCGTAACGAATATCAGATATAATACGCTATGCACTTAGAAGTTGAGGATCTCTATTTCTAAGTTACGATAAAATCATTTATCTTTAAATAATACGTACCAAATGTATTTAAGTCTGAAATCTTATGATGTGTAAATTTATATATGTACGATGGGCGTTGGTTCGTAAACGTTTTGCATTACGTTTTACGACACTGCCAGTCGTAAAGCGCAGTTTAGCCGGCCGGTGCATCCCATTTTCGTTCGCGACAAACATCCCAGACACAATCCCGGACACACATCCAATAAACCCAACCATGTTTTGTTGAGATCAGAAAGAGTCAACAAAATATCACCGTGATTAAAGTGTTAATATCGCTTTCTAATTTGTTAACATAAACTAGAATATCGTTAAAACTATTTAGGTAAAATATCCGTTGTGTTCCGATGTAATGTCGGTAGAAATTATATTTTTACATTGTACGGCGGCACTGATATACTAATCAGGCAATTCATCTAGCTCAATGATGTGAACTACCTATAATTAATTAAAAATCTATAATTTCTATACATAAAAACTATTGGAAATACAATTGTGAATTGTTTAATAAATGTTGCATAAGAAAGAGAGAGAGAGAGAGAGAGAGAGATGATTTTAATGCCCAAAATGTCCAAAAGAATCGCGGCGAAATAAAAGGTGGAACGAACGGAGGTTTGCAGAGGGATGAGAAAGAATGTGCGCCACCGAAATCCCACGTTACGTATTCCGGGGACATAAGCTCTAAAGTGTCCCACGCTCAGGGAACCGCAACCATCCGACGATTCATACGTCTTTTCTGGAAAAAGGGGTGGGCAAAGAAGAAACTGGAGACTCTCCAAACGCATTCTGAATTCATTGAATAGTGCTACCCCACCGAAGAATGGCAGGGGTTACTTTCGGACTTCAAACGAACTCCGAACAAGTCCCAAGCCGCCCGGTGCAGCCGACAAACTTTTCATACTGCATAATGCTCAAACCATAGTTCCATTAATGTCGGAAATCGCTATCGAGAACGCGATAACAATTATCATTCGATTACAATTCGATTAATCAAGTTAGTAGCGCAAAATCGCTTTATCGACTAATTGTGTTTACTATAATGATGTATTAACGCTCGCCACATTATACTTTGTTGAGAGTAGGATTCTCGCTGCTGAATATTTATAGAAAATGTCTCTCACATAAAAATATATGTGCATTTAAGAAAGGTGAATATCTCGATAAACTATATCTTCAAATGTTTAATACATCGAGAAAAAAAACGTTTTGCATTTATTTCTTCGCCAAAGAAAAAAGTCTAATATAGATGTAACGTGGAAGAAGAAACGGTTATCCCCGAAAATTTACATCATCACTCGAGGAATGGTCATGAATTTATGAAATATAGCTCTTTTACGTCGCAGATCGTACGAAAGAATATTCACCAGGGCATACTTTGTCATATCGTCGCCTTTGGCCAAATGCAGTTCATAACAATCAGTTTCGGCATACGTGTGACAGATTTACAATATGAGGGATAAGAAAAGTAGTATTCAAAAGAGACATTGTGAAATAAATTTGATAAATATATTACAAGAAACCGCGCATTTTTTTTCTTATTGGAAAAAAAACCAATAAATAATCAATCTATATTTCACTGTATATAGCAAGCAATTTGTATATAGCAGGATTAAGATAAAAACCGTATAACCATAATATTAACTAAACAAATAATATGACCAACAATAAATCGTTCATTGTCCTGTAATGAACACTCCGTTCATAATAATGTAAAATAAATTGTTGTAAAAGTTATATTCTTAAACTGTTTTTGCATTATACAAAGCTACCAGATCAATAATATCATCTTTAACGCACAAATTGTTTTAATAAAAAATAATTATATTATATCTGATTAGCACTGATGGCGCATCCAGTCACAAAAGTAAAACTGTACGTTTGTCTAAGAAACTGCTCGTGTTTTCTTTCGGAGAACAGTATCTTTCGAAAATCGCTTACTTTCACACAAGTGAATGAACGAGGAAGAGCGAAACGAAAGAAAAAAAGAGAAGAAAGATCCCGCGGCGATGTTCCAGCGAACAGAAGAGGGTCGCGCTTTAACGGCAGCGGCACAGGGTGGAAACAGGAAGACGGAGAGGGTGTAGCAGTCTCCATAACTGTACGGTCCACTCGGCTAACGTAAGTATATTGTCAATCAATCCATGGTATAAAAGCAATCTGAGCTTCGGACGACGGGGTGGCGGGTTCCCGCGGGGCGTAGAACCGAGGGACTAAGGTGAAGCGATGGAAGAGAGGTGAGTGCAAACAATCCCCCACGCGTTTCGAAGGAGAGAGGATGACAAGGAGGAAGAGGAGGAAGAGGAGGAGGAAGAAGGAAGGAAGGAAGGAAGGAAGAAGTCCTTTCCTCTGGCCACTCGAAAGACCCTATCCAACAAGTAGGATGAAACGAAACTCGCAGCCCCAGTATCAGTCTCCTACACATATATATACATACATACATGCGTGTGTATGTGTACGTATATGTATATGTATACAGGATGCCTCAGAAGTTTTGCGCCCTCCTAGACACCATAAATAATAATAAATATATTAGATATTGTACCGTGATATGAGCAAACGTTCACGATTAATGTTAACAATTACGGGGCTAACACTTGAAGCGAAGCTTCTGCCAAGAGAAACAACAAATTAAAAATGTCTAAGAGAAGAGAGTGAGTGATTCCTGAGTGATCCTGTATAATATACAGGTTTACGTGAGTGCAAGCGAGTCTATATGCATGTGTGCGTGTGCGGTCAACCCGGCGTGACCGGGTGGATATGGCCGATGGTAGGATATATCCGAAGAAGCTGGTAGAGGGTCCTAGCGTTCTCAAGGCGACGCGGTGTTCTGTTCATGGGAAAGCCCCGAGTGCTGAGAAAATATATCGGTCTGACCGCCAAGAGACGACGACGACGACGACGACGACGACGACGACAACGTCGCTGTCGTACGATCGGATTGATAGATCCTTCGAAGAATCTAAAGTTGCGGAATGCAAGATGATGATGTAAAAACACGGAAGAGATTTTTGGCATTTATTTTAAACAAATATGTATAAAATTAAAAATATTAAAATCCTTGTTATCAATTGTATCGAAAAAATTTCATTTAAAAATACACCGGTAATTTTATTTCAAAGTAATTTTTGAAAACTGAGCAACGTTCCTTTTTAAGAAAATCGCAAACCGATAGTGCCAGTCCTATAAACGAATTTACAGTTTATCGATCCTCAAGTGTACACCGGGAAAACACCAGTAAATGAACACAGCCTTTATCTTGGTCAAGACAGCGGGGGTGGTCGTGCAGCGGTAAATAAGGTTACGCCCCCATTGTGGTCCGATGGGAGACCGTCGCGTCGCGTCGAGTCGGTCGCGTTGTGTCCCGGGACGGCAGGACTAGCGGAAAATGAAATAATATCGATGTAAACACACGGGATCGTACGGACGAACGCCAAAGAGGCCGTACGTAAATAGGTAAGAGAGTTTACGGCTATAACACAGAAGGGTGGTGAGAGGAGAGAGGGGGGGGGGGAGAAGGGACGTCGAAGGATAAGGAAGACAGAAGAGGGAGGACGAAAAGGAAACGTCGTGGGACACAACCATGTGGCGAATATCCCCGAGAACCGCAGATTGTCGATAACAAATCTGGATAATGTATTTACAAGATCCCACGTTTGGTCCTTCTCACGTCGAACCGACCAAGAAGAAATCGTCAAAGTAACGTATCGGACAAGTTTGCAGATATTTGGTTACGCGATTATTACTTTATTTCACCTCGACGAGCTCGCGCGTAGGCCGTAGACAGCTGTTCAGAAGGAAAAATTGTTGCGCATCTCGGATTACTTGGATCAAAAATCATGAGAGGCATTCCATTCGACTCCCAGACGGAATGCCGAGAACCCATCAAAATTCTAACGCGAAAGGGAGCCGTCTTAACGACACACAGAGAACGCAGGCATACATTGTTCGGTCAGTATTGTCGCGGTATTCTCCCTCGCGCATCCACGCGGCATCGTACAGCATACGGTAATCCCGCACTTTGCGGAATAAGCAACGATTTTCGAGTCCTATTCTATATTATTGCGGCACGGAGAGAAGTGTGTATATAAGCAGCATAACGCGGCGGACGCGATGGGCTGCATTAAAGGGCGGATAAACCTGCCAGGCGTACAATAACGCGCGCGCGGGCTTTGGAGATCTCCTCTCAATGCCATTCCCGCTCTTCTTTTTCGTCCGCAGGTGGAATCGCATGATTAATGATCCTCAACGACGCCTTACTCGGCCGGCGCACTCGGAAGGGGATCATTTTATCACGCTCAGCGGATTTCGCCGACCGGGAGTACGTATTTTCGCAATTCTCGCGTAGGAAGAGAGCACTCGGCTAGGAATTCAATCAGCGATTGTTAAAAGAGCGCGAGTCCCCTCTACGACTAATATAAATACTAGTAAACAATTCTATTTCCTAACATACAGTATCTAAAATATCAAACTTTAATCTTTAATAGAGAGTTTCTGCCTCTTCATAATTCACGTGCGCACTTGCGTGTTTTATGTAAACGCACGTTCCGATAAGATTCTTGCACTATCGAATTAAACGTGTCGATACGGTCATCGGAGAGACGATCAGTTACAACATCCAAAACTTTCTCGAAATTATTTGCGATCGTTGCCGGACCGTTTGCGTCCCTGCGGAGGGTGTTGATTACATGGATACGAACTCGTGAGGCTGGTAAAGCAAATTTCGAAAGGTCGTCGGAAGGTCCCGATAACCGAGCTGGATATCGTTAATATTTCATCTTACACCGGCGAGAAACTTGATGGAAACACGTCCGTACTACCGATTTTCGTGCTTCTCAGCGCCACGTGGACACGTGACTCGTAACAACTCGTAACCGGCGAGCTTCATCTGCCCACGTGAGCACTTGGCGAAATCTAAATTTGTAACTGTGTCGGTCGCCTTGTCGGTCTCCTTTCGAGAAATTCTCTACGATTAAACTATTAACTACCGAGTTAGAATACGTTTACCTAACTGCTCGCCTGAGGGGATAACGAGTATAGTTCCATTTATGAGTTCTATTTCTTTTCACACGTGTCAGTTAGTGTAATAAAATATAAAATTAGTTGTTAGATGACGTTGTAGAATTTGTCGCACCAATCTTTTCACGTATGTATCTCACGATTGATCGTGTAATAAAGTTACAGAATCGAAGAATGAATTAGCGTAGACCAGATAATACAAGCTAAGCATGTTTAAAGGGCGCACTATTTTCGACGTTATTTAATCATCTTTTGTGCTGTTCGATTAAGAAGCGGAGAATATACAACTTTATAGCTGCTATAATTATATATCGAATGTATAATATTATTGTATATATACCGCGCTGCTTTGTGTGCATAATTTCGTACAACTTTGAATCGAAAAGACCACTCAAATGACCGATGAAAAATGCACAACAGTCGCTTTCCATCTGCGGGGAAGTGAGTATTAATGTCGAAGCTTGACTGCGAATTGACCTCGCGTTTCGCTCGGATCGACTACGTCGCGACCGAATAAAGAGGGAATTGCTTATTTTCCTTCTACAGTGGCGGCGGAACGATAAAATGAGTCTTTTAGGTGCCACTTTGCGGTGGTTGGCCACTGTGCGGCTGAATTAGAGTTTAAGAGATCGCTGGCTATTGGCAGGCGGCTCGTGTAAGCCACGAATAGTCTCATGTGTCCGACGAGCTCGCGCGTCCCTTTCAACTGTTAAGAGTATATTTTGATGTTTAGGTTTGAATTCAGAAATTCATTGAAAATGAACACATTTTCGAAAGTGGAAACATTGTGAGAAAAGGAAAAATGCAAAATTATATTACATTACATTTTATCTGCCATCTGCCATCTTCGTGTCGTCAATGCAAAACAGTGAAATAATATCGATCAAGTTTCACAGCGACATTAAAAGAATATTTAACAATTTCTTAAACATGGTACGTGGTACGCTATGTTATTACCCGCAGATAGGCGTCGATCGCGCGCTTGTATCTAGATTGGAATGAAAAGAGCCGATCGGCGGGTGGCCGATGGAGTGACACGGATGGTGCATTACCTCGCACCCTCGGAAGTTCTTTCTCCAAGGACTCCTATTGCGAGGACGAAATCGATACGCTGTCCCTCCAAAAAAAAACCGTCTTTTACTTAAAACAGCTATTGCAAACGAAAAGCCCACATATACGCTATAATCAATATATAATTACTTCAAGTCGCGTTATAAAGATTACATAACATGTCGAAAAAGTATATCTCAATTTGATAACACTGAAGAATATGTTAATGACATATTTTTCTTATCGATTATCACTATCGACGCAAATTCGAATAATTGACAAACGGCAGTATTGCTACATAAAATAAGATACGCGTGTATACCGAATCAAAGAAGCAATGAAATTATCGAGTGCAAAAATGGATAAACATCAGAAAGCGAAAAAGGAGCGATCTTCTCTACTAATTACCGGCGGGCGTGCGAGATATTTTCACGATAGATGTAGAAGGACAGAGAGTCGGTGATGGCAATGGCGACGGCGACGATGGCGACGATGGCGACGACGACGACGACGGCTACGGCTTTCGTCGCGACGCGATACCACTCCACTAATTAGGCATTAGCGCAACAAACAACCCCGAGGTACCGTGTACCCTGCCTCAGCTCGCCACCCCCCTCCCCCCTCTGCGCTGCCGCCGCTACTACCGCCCTGCCGCGCTGTTTCCCTTAGCCACCTCTAGAAACCACCCCCGATCTCCTGGACGGAATGCTCAAGTTACAAATTAACTTGTAGAGATCATCCGTTTCCACCTCGGTTCCACGAACCCGCTCCCGTCCACGGAAATTCAAATGCCGAGATGCAGAAGAAGGAAAAAAGCGAAACAAATGGAAAAATTCCCTTCCTTCCCTTCCTACGACGACGTTTGAACCGTCGAAATCCACAAATGCTCGGATTACAAATAAACTTTCTAGGGAAGAACACGATCTCGAATCTAATACAGGCCTTCGTATCTCGCAGCTCAAATGAAATCAAAAGCTGCGTCATAATAATTCTTGACTTTGTAATATGCCTAATTGTGAAGAAAAAATTCAGCGCATTCTCCGTACGTTATAATCTTTACGATTCAACAAATCGTTAAACGTGACACGTTTGGAAGGAGATAATATATTTTCTCTACAAGCGCAAGCATTAGCGGAAACTATTTACCTCGTAAACGTTAAATCGGCTAGATGAGATACAGCGAATTTTCTCGCTTGGAATCTCGCAAGCGTTCGCGCGTTCGCATTTCTTCCGCGTCCTTTATTTTCGCTTCTCGTTTTTCTTCGTTACACGAGCCAAAGGAAGCACTCGTTAACAAGTATCGAGAAAGGCTGGCCTCTCCCCGCGAAATGACGAATCAGCGAGGCGTCTCGATTACGTAAGAAATCGGGAAAGTAACGAGGTCTCTCGGCATACACTCCGATCCCATGGTAACGCCACCCGATAGGCATCCTCGTACGCTTCGTGGCTCGAGGCGTTTCGAGTCGCTGCAAAGAGGAGAGGAAAAGCGGGATGAAGCGTCGCGACGCGTCGTGAGAGAGCGTCGCGGCAGCGGGCCCGAATGTTACCAATTATGAGGAATCACGCCTGATCGATTTCAGGATGTGAAATCGCGCTCTCTGTGCGCTCAGCGCTACATCTTGTTAAGGGTCTGAAATTGAACGATGCGAGAAACACGAAAGACAGAGAGCAAAGAGGTAAGACGAAGACGAACAGATTCGTTATTTTCCAATCCGATTAAGTTGATTTTACACATTTTAGAAAGCAATCCGCCACCTAAAAATATCTTCTTGTCAAATAAGTCATTGCGGAAAAAAAATCAAATATATGCCACTTTAATATCAGTTTTTTGTTTTTTTTCGTTTTTCATTAAATCGAATTTTTTCAAATCTGCACGCGATATTTAATTAAAGTTTCGCAAATTTAACTGTTTCTCTGCAATATAATAAAAGTTTAATATAAAAAATTTATTCGAAAAAAAAACTGCATACAATTTCCAAAGTCGAGCTTGGATTTGTCGGTAGCCTTAGAAATCATCGCCGAAACAAGCAAGTAGATCATAGAAAGTCGAGAATAACCCTTCGAGAAGAGTCACGAAAGGCAAGAGTTTCCGAATCGAGTAAATGAAGTCCTTTAAAGTTCGAGTCCTGTCAAGGAGTAAGAAATTCGTACTTCCTTGGCTCTCGCCTCGAGAAATATGCTAGTTGTACGGCGGCAAAGTGCCGAGCGCAGACAAGTAGACGATGTAATTCCACATTTCGCGAAACTTGCTACCGCGAGCAGGCTCTGATTCCGTCCATGATACGCGAGAGGAGTTGTAATTTCTTGGCGATAATCGCGAGTAAAATTTCCATCTACAAATACGGGAAGCTTTCAGCTTCGTATACATCATTAGTCTCCTCAATGTTTGGGCACACACATCGATTATATTATAATTGACCTATCAGCTATAAATATAGACTTACCCCAGCAACTTGTGGAAAATTATATATGTATACCTATAGTATTATATCAAGTTTATTCCTACGTCATAGGAAGAAATTGTCGTTATCAGTCGATTATAACGGACATATCATTTTTATATAATGATTATATAGAGAGTAGCTTTTATTAATTTTATTTATGATTTATTAAATTTATTATATTATATCTCGTTGTTGCGTCGTCTCTAGAAAGTTTATTATTTTTTGCTGCATCGTTAAGATTTTCATTCGAATAGAAAAAAGCAGATCACTAATAATGACATTTTCTGCTACAAGTCTCGCAACAGATAAGAGCCACGAAATTTTGGAAAGCTCGAGATTATTCGTCGATTCGATGCGGAAAGAATGTAAAATGTGGACAATGAAATTAAAGAATACGGAATGCGGCCGAGTTCTTATAATTGGAAGAAGCTTCGATTCCTTTGGGTGTGACGGTAGCTTGGCAACCAAAGAAGACGCAGAAGATGAAGAAAGATAGTATGGTGTAGGGCAGAAGGAGGGGGGGAGAAGAGAGAGAGAGAGAGAGAGAGAGAGAGAATACAAGATTTCCGATACTTTTTTTATTTTCGCTGATCTTCCCAATCTTCGCAATCACCCCTCCATAATTAACCTCCATTATGGTTGTTTTCTGTGTATTTTTCCCGTTCTCTCCTTCTCCGTTCGTCGGCCCGGGCAAGAGAAGTAAAGTAGCCGGTTTCCTAGAAATACCATATATAGGGAGAACGAGCTAGCGATCATAGTTTATTATTGTCACAACAAAAAGCAAGCGCATCGCTCCTTCCACCTCGATCGCCGTCTACATTTCCTCGTTCGACATTTTCACTCCTTTCGAGCTTCCTAATTATTGCGAACTTTGCCCCGAGATACGCTCTCATGGAGAGCCAAGATGGAGCATCGCGGATTTTCGCGACGAATCAAAAGTGAGAGATAATTAGGATTACGATGAATAATTGAGGATCGCGCCTAGTCGCTCCAGCAAGCATCGAGTCTGACGTTCTGTTTGTTGCTCGAGGAAAACCGGTGCCGTTTTCAATAAGATTCTAATTATCGCAAACATTCCGCTTCGCGCGTCGCATCAGGTTTGTACAACTTCCTTCGCTTGACTCAACCCTAAACTCTCAAGTGCCGGAACTATAACTGGAACGCATCTCCCGAGACAATCTCCCGAGATAGCTAATTTCCATTCACGGCTATTTCAAATTCACGTTGTTTATTTTCGACACGAAAGCGATGCGCGATTTAAATCTTTAGTTTTTCAAAAGTGTACATCTCGTGTGTTATAATAATCGATAGTCGTTATAATACGGTGATATTTTTATTACCCAGCTTTCGAATTCTTATTATCTGTCGTTCTAATTATAGTACCGCGTGTAATATCTATGCAATATTATTCTTACTTTTTTCACGAGATAGAGACCACAGATTTTGCATTATATGTATTACCGAATCAGATGTTTCGATTTGCCACTAATAATCGTTGCAGCTGCTATTTCATAAGATAAAGTTACTTATATTCGTAATCACAAGATACGACCAAAGATATCACATTTCCAAGAATGCTAGTCTCTCTTAATAAACGGTGAACGATGATACTTTATGAGAGATACATATTTCGAGCAGTACCGACAGCGATTATTGCCAATAAGCAGCTCATATCGAGAAATTCTATCGAACCGTTGCGAGGCAATTAGCAATGGTCGTATGCTGTCTACTTATCCACGCTCGCACATATTCACTGTGTCGGCAGCATTTCCCAGAACATCTATATTATCAACTCCTAACATTTACGCTCGTTTGAGAGAGAGTTTCGGGCATCTTCGTAAATTATCGCCGTATTACGAAATGCTACTAACTGACACGTACAAATGCGTCAATCTCGAGATCGTTAGAGAGCGTAAAATGATATATAAGGAATGGAGAAGACACGGTGCAAATTGGGAGAATCTATTCTAGGAGACGAAACTATTTGTTGTAAATAATTCAGAAATTCGACGTGTGCAAAATATACGGTAGGACCTAAATCTAAAAATTGGATTAACGCTGATCCTTGAAATTTATGCAACAGAGTATTCTCGTGGAGTGTTTTCCAGCGAGAAGGAAGAGGAAGGAAGCGCTTTCGGGGAAATCTTCCACGGGAAGGAATGAGGAAGGCTTCGTTTCAGACGGACGGCACTTCCTATGACAGTCCGCAGCGGTATTTATACGTAAAGGGGTTGGAAGGGAAGCGACGCGCGGCGCCATTACTATGCAAATAGATTCGGAGTGACACGACGAGAATGGGCTATACCATGGTGCACCTAACTGGCGCCCGTCAGGACACCATTTAATAGTGTAGTTTCGCCTGCACACGCCACTGCGCCCTCCACTACCACCGCGTACCATCAGTAACCCCCCAATACGAGTAATGAAATTGTCCATGCGCGAACCAACGGGACGGGACGCGAGATGACGCGAAACGAGGCGAGGCGAGGCGAGGCGAGGCGACGCGACGCGACGCGACGCGACGGACTTCCGCGATCGAGCGAATATGTCGTTGCGTGCCTTTTGCGCGCCGAACCAGATTTATGAGGATTTGTTGGAATTTCAGGTACACAAATGAGTGCAGGTACGCCTCATGGACTCACACACTCACAATGGAAACGCAATATGAGCGACACAACCATACTCGACCGCGATACGGAAGGTCCAAGTAAACGTAATGGCGATACGAACGATATTAAACGTGTGGAATTTCTGGTCACCCGACGATACTATTTATCCGCGATAAAGGTATTCCAGTCTTGCAAAATCACAATTATGTAAAGATCAGAATGCGTGAAAGGTAAAACTAATTGTTCCGAGCTGAATTAACGTTCTTACAAGTTCTTGCGACAAGGTGAAAAAGCTTGAGGCAGTTCTAGAAATTATTACACACACAGGAGTAAATTTAAAAAAATATAAAAATAATTGTCATGCTGTCCCACATACCATCTCGCCATTTCTTTCCTTGCGAAAAATTAATGTTCTAGCACGTAAAATTTAATAATACCCTTTATCAATCATAATCTTACTCGCGTTTATACATTTAATAGAAACAACGTAAAGAACACAATATAACCTCAGAGAATAATTCATTTAATATTCACTATATAAGAAACATTGGAAATGGTTGTCCCTCTAAAAGTGTCAGGATTAAACAAATTCGCCGCATTATTCATCGCAAATGAGTTCTGTAGCAGACACGCAAATACGCACATACGCAAATACCAATTAAACTTATAATCTCAAAACGTACGATCTCATGTGAAACTGTCCACACGTGCCATTTGCGTTCAGCGGCAGATTCGCGAGGATTTGCTAGAATTTGAGATACATAAATGGCTAACTATATGCGCGTACGTTGTACGATGGAAGTGGGCGAATACGCATCGACGGGCATGCGAAACAGACGAGGTGAAAATAGATGTGATAAAAATACAAATGGAACGACGAGAGAAGGGAATCACGAACGGTGAAACAAATATCGTGGGAAATGTTTTCCGGTAGATTTATCGTATATTTACGCTTGCATTATATTTTTCCGGTTGGTCTGCTTTCATTTTATTTACCAGCCGCAATTTTTTATCAATTTCGGTATTCGATTTGATACTCGAATCACGATGCGTTCTTAGATCTCGTAACGAGAGCTCTTGAGTGATTGCCTGTTCTATATGAATTTTTTTTTATACCTATAAAAAAGTTAGCATATTAATTTTTGGCATATTTCCGTTTTGTCGCCGTGATCTTCTGATAATTTCAAACAATAGCGTTACAATTCAACGCGATAATACGATCTTCTCCGCTTAAAATTTTTACGTAATACACTTTGAAAGTGAGAGAATTTTCGCATAATCGCGTAGCGTTTCCGCATAATTTCCACGAAAATTTAACATTTCTCCCTTGCCTTACGATATTCATTAAACGGAAGATATTACCATTCCTTTTCCTAAAATACGCTTCGTAAAATGTTAACAAAATATACGTAGCAACAACCATTTATGTTCTGCTCAAAAACCCGTTTTGAATTACATATGCCGAATGGAAATTTCATTTTGACAACGTCATAAAACCAACCTTTGGCAAACATACGCTGGAACCCAGTTTTAATGACACGCTGAATTAATACACGCATCCTTCTTTCCGTTGCTTTTTTGCCATAAAAACCCATGTACGTTAAATCTCACATATGAAGCTTTTGCACACTTATGGAAGATACAATTATTACAAACATTAAGAAAAGAATAATTTACGTATCATAAATTACAATTATTAAAATTGTAAAGAAACTAAAATGACACATTGTAGCTTGAAAATGGAAGTGGAGATGTCTTATTTTGAACAAGTTTAAAGTTAAAATTATGCTTTTCGCGATGCTTAAGCGTAGAAGATCGCATCAGTTATCCTAGGAACGAGCAGATTTAGTAATGATAAAAGCATTATATTTTACAAGTTAAAAAAAGAAACAAATGCGTATTACGCGAGTCGATTTATTTTTTGCGGAACACGCCGGAATACATTCGGTTTGCTTTTTCTTTGCCTTTTTCAGCAAAAGTTACTCAACTGGGAAAAGAGTCAAGGACGGTCAAAGATTTAATGCTAAGTGGCGAAAGGATGCTTAAAAGTGCACGAGAAAGTGTCGAGAGTGCTTAAAGCGGTCGGTCAAGAGTACGCCCAAGTTTCGAGAGTGATAAAATTACCGTGTTGAACGGCGATACGAGTTGGCAGAACGCTTAGGCGACCGATGGAGACGAGCGAGTATATAAAGTATAATACGATATAGTCGTTTAAATAGAATAGAACATAAAAAAGCAACGCTCACGATAAGTAAAGAGCGCATAAGTAAATCAACTAAAATAGGGAGTTTATTGAGAATTCCTAAGAATTTCTCGCGTAGTAAACGTATATATACTACGCTATTTGTAATCTTTATTGGGAGTTAAAGCGATGCAGATTTGTATTCATTTTACAGGAGCGTAGAGAGCAGTCCGTTCGACCGATCACACGGAGAAGGCGGTATCAAGGCGCGCACAGATTGCTGTCATCGTCGTTAATTCTCATTATCTCTTAATTTTATAAGCGCGTCCCCCACCGCGTTGGCGCGGCGGCGGCGTTCGGTGCATACAACCGCTTCACTTAGGAAGGGTACAAAATTGCAAATTTCTTTGTTCTTCGCTCCGCTCTATAGGTACCTCTATAGCTCTTCTTTTTTGCTAATTTCTTTCGCCTCTTGTTTCCAGGATATTCGAGAACTTCCGCAACTAACTAACTAAAGTCACATATCCTTTCTTTCGATACCGAGAAATTATAATAAGTTTCTACAACCGAAAAAATAACGGCAGTTTTATCACATTTCTAATTAAATCAGGGAAATATGAAGTAGGTATTCACGTGTAGAAGCGATCGGCTGCGAAATGGCCAACTTATTACAACCTACCGATTACTGAAGGCTGTTTCGACTTAAGATTGATGTTTCTTCGCCCTGTAGTTCTAGCAGATTGAAAGTAGACGTGAAAGCAACACCCACTGTTGCCGTGAAATCACTCTATCGATTAACTCTATCTCGTTGTATCAAAATATGATTAGTCCGTCTCGATGATGAACAAGTCTACTCGTCCACTTATTCCATGTATTTCTCTTCGCATTCACATGTTATCGATCAATCTGATTATCGGCATAAGAAAAAAGATGTGAGATGAAAAGCATCAAAGATTCCGACAGTCGTAATTGGAGCTTTCTCTGCTTTACTCGTAAAAAGAAAATTTCAAATTCAAAAAAGGATTCTAAAAGGTTCAAATATCAAAAGAAAATTCTGGCATATAAATTGACACCAATGTTTTGTAGAAAATGACGAAAACCCTAAGAATAAGGTGTTTCTCGAATCCTCACCTTACATAAATACATATATATTTTGCTGACACGAATTTTAAGGAAGCTTGCGTTTTAATGTAGAGAGAACAAATGTATTATCTTCTTACGTACTTTTAAACCTTATTGAAGAAATATTAATGCACGATTCTAAATTTAGGTATAACTCTCAAGAATATATTAGTTTAAAGTAATAATGGCAAAAGAGAGATAATGAGTCTTCAGCCGAAAGACGCATTTTTCTGGACACGGATGACAGTCTGTTTAGTATTCCAAACTGTGTGGTCGGGAGTCAAGACGATTAATTATACTGGTTAATTATCTCACGAGGACTAATTTTCTATCCGCTGTTTACGATTAATCATGCACCTTGTCACGTGGCAAATACCATCCCAACTTTTCATTTTGGACGGAATACCGTAAAACGCACAGTGCCGTTAAACGATATTAATCACGAGTTGCAACATAATTGTTTCTTTCAGCGCGTTTTGCCAACCGTGCCATTAATGGCAGAAAATATATTTTTGAAATATGTAAAATATTTCAAATATGTTATTGATAAATAAATAATATAAAAAGATAGGTTTTAATCGGAACAAACATATACATTTCTAAAAGCTAAATAATTGATATAAATATTAATTAACAAATCCAAAATATCCTTTAAAAAATTTTTCATTTGTAAATACGGAAAACATATCGGTCCCGATCGAAAATGTTATTTCATTAAACTTTAGATTCGTAATATTATGAGTTTACGTCAGTATTAATATGCCAACTGATATTTTCGTCATAATAATGGGTCATTATTGCTACGATGAATAGACGAATCAATAAAAAAATGTTTATTATAATGAATACTAACTATTCCCTAATTTTATGTGTCTTAGTTTTATGAAATAAAGTCGCGAATATTGATTTTAGGTATCAACTTATACTATCAAAGTGGCGTGCGAAAAATTAATTTGTTTTGAAAAAATTTATTTGATTTTTCGCTTGTCGCATAATAATTGCGTGTGGGTGAAACAAGGAAACAAAGGAGTCTTGATGTTTGATTCTTGATAATTTCACGAATCAGTCGACCAATGGTTTGATAACAATTGGTTCATGATTTGGGCCCATTATCTCGCTTAGTTTTCTTTTTTTTAAACATACCAAGTGACAGACACCCTTCTTCGAGCGTCAGACGTAGATGTATAGATATAAAAGTGGTAGGAGGAACTCCCGTAGAGATCGTACTGTATTTTGGCACCCTGTCGCGAGGACAAAAGTAGCGACCGATCGCGTACGGTCGAGGGAAGGAGAGGATGAGAAGACGGTTCGCGGAAAATAAAGTCAGCTCTCGGTTCCATCAAGCGGCCGTCAGAGAGTCGACCGCCTGTACCGTTCGCCTGGCGCCTGTCTGACGCCCCCTTTTTACCTCCCTTTCGTCCACCCTCTCCATCCCTTCTCCCCCCTCCCCCCCCTCTCTCTCTCTCTCTCTCTGTTCGAGATATCCGAGACGAACGGGACACCCTGATTAAAACGCCAACTCCTAGGATATCGAGCTTCGCGTCCAGTCTTCTTTTTTTCTCTCACCATCGTCTTTCTTTCTTACATCCACAGTGTCCACCTTCGGAAAGTAAATATCGGTAGAATAGAAAAACTAATTATAGTTGCTCAGACGGACGTTCCCGCACAGTCGAATAAAAAGACATGGCTTAAGGTTTCACTCGCTGTTGAAATCCGGTTGCCCTAACGGGGTGTACTCGTAAAATAGAGGAGCGGCCTAAGATCGCTCGCGGGATTAAAAGTAAAAGCTAAAAGAACTCTGAGACAGAGACCGATTGTAAGTGTTCCAAGAAAATATTTTCCTATGCTCGTCTCGCTTCATTCTCTTCGAAATACTAAGAGCGTGTAGAATTATCGTAAATGTAACAAAATTATATTATTTTTCAGAAAGAATTATACCTTGTATTTTTACATTCTATCCGAAATAAAGGAAAAATTTTGATCTTGATCTTGTACAATTTTGTCAAGCAAAAATTATAAACATCATGAACGATATTTCTATTTACTTGGGGAGAAAACCCGTTGAAACAAATTGTCTAACCAATTTTTATGAAAATTAATATTATAAAACAGCTTTTATACGACAAAGTTGATGGTATAGATAATTGATCGTCTCAAAGTACGGCGCGAAAAACATTATAATCCTAACATATGATTATCCTAACTTTACGAACACTACAATATCGTCGAAACCTCGAATAAAGTCTTATATTCTGAAAAGTCGAAAATTAATTCGCTCATCAAATAAATTCGTTCACCGATCGTAGACGAATCGAAGACGGTATAGCAACCGCACGACGCAACGTGCAATTTCGAGTCGGCAGTTAGATCAGTATAATATACCAAACGCGATAAATGTTTACCGGGGGACACTATTTTTTAATCGATTTGAATCCCCACCCCGGCGTGATATAATTTGGCGATGCGGCCAAGATTTTCCAAGCGCGAGCAATTCGAGATCATCGGCCCCGCCTAACGCGGTACACCGAAGAGCGCGCGATGTACCATGGCCTCGCGCCACAGTATATAGGTATACGTTATGTTTGCACTGTAATTTTCCACCCAACTCGTCGGGGCGCTCCCGGTCGACGACGGAGCCACCCGACCATCCACCCTTCACCCATAACGTTGAAATAACACCCCACGCAGCCGCGCCGCCACTCGTGCTATGTGTTTACGAGTGCCTACATCCGAGCGTGAGCGCGTGTGTACTGGGTCGTGTGTTATTTATATAATTGCTCAATAGCCTCAATTACGGACCTTATTCAATCATAATCATCCTCCGGTGTTATTTGCGGACAAGCCCAGCTGATTGTAAGCACTCGACGCTCCGCTCGCGTCGCGCCGTCGATCGACGCGTGGCGTCGTCGCCGACGCCCGCGGGGCGCGAATATAAGCCCTTCTGTGACGCGTGGAAGGTATAGAAATTTATACGCGTCGTCCCGTCGTTTCGCCATCTCGTTTTCGCCAGATTCGTCTTCATCCCGCTCAATCTCCTATTGAATAGTAGGAAAAATGTTGCTTACTCTGTACTTCATTATCTATACAGTTGTTCATCATAGCCAATGATCGTTCCTTGTTCACTTTAGCCTCGTTAATGAAGAGAAATGAATTTGTCGACAATTCATCCCGTAGGTACTCTATGTCCTTTTAGATATGTACATCAACAAGACGAAATCGCAGAAAGCAGCGAGAGATATTCTCTCCAAGTTCAAATGGAACTGAACGTGCGTTCGAATCTACGAAAACCGTGAAAGATTTTGGTCCGCATTACAGATCTAAAGTGCAAGTCCTCTTGGTCCTACCCCATGGTTCCACGTATCGCGAAACGTTTCACTCTTTTCTCTATCTCTCACCGCACTGTCGCCGTGTTCACTTATTCTCGTAAAGCGGACACATCCTAATTCCATCAAGGAGGTGAAATAATCATGGATAAAGAGAAACAGCGCACAGCCGGATGAAGAAAATGTTACGCCGAATATATGTCTGATGCTGAGACAACTTTTCTTAGAGAAATGTTTCATAATACCAGTGTGTCGTTTCGCTAACATCGATGAGAAAAGACACACTCACGTATACATATAAATACCCAATATTAAATAAATAGACTCTTTTCTTCGCCAGTAAATATAAAAAACAACAGAGATGTTAATTTTAATTCGACCTGACTGGCCAGATGTATTATAAAAGCAGAAAGGCACTACGTTTCGACCATGGGATTATGACTTATGTAACCACACTATTTGATGTATAGCACTTGAAAAGGACCAAATCCCATGGTCGAAACGTAGTGCCTTTCTGCTTTTATAATACATCTGGCCAGTCAGGTCGAATTAAAATTAACACCCAATATTAATTTCATATACATGTATTACTCAATATTCACAAGTGCGAATTTAACGTCATATATACTTTATACTTGTTCATTTTCGCTGGGTTTATCCGCAGAAAAATTTATGTTTAAGTTTTTTCATAGCCTCGTTAATCAATTTACAGAAACATTTTCAAGAATATTAGTCATACTGTACGACGATTAAGAACGCAAGAGTGTACATACTCCGGCATCCATCATATTCAACGATCCATTCACTTCAATCCTTTGTGAAGGATCGTCTGACTTTTCTCATCCACTATTCACTTGAGCAACTTCACTTGAAATTAATTTTAACCCTTAAATCGATTTGCAATTATATACGTATATTAGAAATTTGCAGTAGTAGAATATTTATACAAAATGCTGCAACTTGATATTGTCGCGCTTTGATAATCGCAAGCACAATAAAAATAGATATTTCTGTGAAAAAACAAAAGAAGAGAAAACGGCTAGGAAACTTGCTTTGTCGAAAGATAATAGAAAAAAGACTAAAGAGAGAGACCTAGCGAGAAGCTCTGCTTGAGTTAAATTAAAAACACATTCTTTTCAACTACCGAACACCTAAAACCACCCTGTCTTCGGACGTTACAGTGGTCGCTTATAAACTCTTGGTTGCGTCGCCATGCATTCGGAAAATATTACATTTCTCATGAAATAAGTCCCACTTCGTGTTCTATTATCGCATGACGCAATACCCCGCAACAAAAGTGAGAAGTCAAGTCAGGCAATTAGCACTTTTACCATGATAATGCGCACTCGTCATAACTTATGCGACATTTCTTAATCAATACGAAAATCTACAAGTATAACAATTTCCGTATTCTCCTGACCATGCACTTCGTTTTTTTTTTCTCTTAAAATAAAACTCGATCTAAAAGGACGAATATTTAATGATATACGGAAACCATAAAATTCCAATCATTTTTCAATCGTTCAATTCTTCAATAATGGACAACAAATCTCTCAGTCTCACATTTCACCATGTGCAGTCTTCATGAAAGCAGACATTGACGTAATATTGTACAATTAACTCGAGAAAGACGACGATGGATTCGAGATTATCCAGTGAATTCCAGCGAGTTTTCAATAAAGCACTTTTCTAATTGTTTCCGAGGACGAGCTCCGCGTAGCTTCACACGTGTGGTACAGCAAGCCTTCGTCGAAATGGATGAAACTCTTACCACGGGGTTGAGGTTTTAATACCGATCGTATGGAACCAATTGCATTTACCCAACGATTTTTCAGAGAAATAATTCAGTAGACAATTAGAATTGCTTTTTATCCTGATTTTGCTTTTGTTTCTGCTTTTTGTCCATGAATCTTTGATCAACAAAATAAGACAAATTTTTCGGCAAAAAAGTATGCTAAACTAATTAAATCACACATGACATTATTCTCTATATTACATTATAATCGAATAAGAGATACGTAGCAACGCCTAGATTCGCATATCTGTATCAGGGGATGCGATCATTGAACTTTCTCAATACTATTCGCCCTTAGCAATATCTAGCCGCCACATCGTCACATGACTTTTCCCCTCGTACGCTATTCTGACTTTACTTGAGGAGTTTTTTATTTTGACCCATAAGAATGGCGTCGACAGAAAAAGACCAAACTTACGAAGTTTTCGCGATATATATATCGTGTATATAACGCATACTAGAGTGATATTAAGAAAAAATAAAAGAAAAAGAAATCGATCTGACATTTCTATCATATGTAATTGTAGTGCAAAAAATGTAACGAAAATCAAATGTACTATAGACTCTCATCGCGCGCGGCGAAATCTACATGGAACGGCAAGTTTCAATTGTCAGCGTAAATTAATCCAAAATATCTCACAAAATTCGACATGTACATATGTATATTAACAAAGATCGTTATGCGCTTGCCAGCTTTTCCGTTCAACGCTGTTCTTCCTCCATCGTCTCTGCGCGGAAATTTTAGTTTACGAACAGCGGCAGAGTCGTAAGTGGAACTAAACACGGACTATCCGATAAACCGTTCGTAAGCGGAAGTCTAATTAAAAGCGGATGACCCGTGAAAACAGTCGATGGATATTGTTCATTGACGCCCTAATGCACATCTAGCGTAACTCGCGCCTAATCCGTGAACCGCGTTTAACACAAAACTCTCTGTGTCCGCGATGCAATTACGCAAACGCTTCAAACACGAGGAAAGTGGCATTAGTCGACTTACAGAGATAAGTTGCTACAGAAGATGTTGGTGTTCGATATTTCGTAATTTAATTTATTTATAATATTGCATTCGAGTACTAGCGTGGATCAAGAGGTAAACACTTTCGTTATACTAATTAGCTAAAACTGATGATACGAAAAATTTCAATCCCGCTGATGTTAGCGTTCAAATTTCATTGTCATCGGCATAGTCGCTGCTCATCGAAGTTACCTCTTGTTTTTCCAATTTTTTATATAACGCGCAGAGTGGTAGTAACATAATGATCGTTTCGTTACGTGAGTGACAACGCGTTTCACGAGACAATTCGATTTGTCTTGCAGACACGCGTCGCCCTCGATAACGATCTCGATTACTCCTGCCCGAGACACAGCTTCGCTCACGCGATTAGAATTGATCCTAATTACACCTCAGTGTAAATCCCGTATTAGAAGACTACGGAGCAGGACGCGCGTTGCGTACTTGGACTGTTCAGAGACTCGAATACTATTACCGGCGTCAGATCTATTTAATTGTTGCTAATGCCAGTTCTAATGATCCGTTTCCAATCTCCAGTCCGACTGCACACCCAAGTTCCACCGATTCTCACCAAGCCCGAATATAAATCGAAAATAGATCAAGCGTAAATTTCTCGTCTCGCGAAGTAGAATTTTGTGAAACATTGATAATTTTCCAATATAAGGCACGAAAAGATGTGATTTTGTCCTTTTTTTTAAACAGAATTCTCTTTAAACTACCAAATATTTAAAATCAATTGCATTTTTTTCATAAGGTGCAAGCAAAAGAGTTTGTGAGAAAACGCATTTAAGAATTTCTAATACTTGAAATCTTTAGATGGATCTATTTAGGATTCGAGATAGCTCCGTAAAAGCGGACTAATAATAATAATCCGTACCATAGGAGTTTACGTCCGAGTCGAAATACAGGATTCCTGGACCGGTGTAAGTTCGTCGTTGGTGACGGCTTTGTTTAATCGTCACCTAATGTCTCTAATGTCCCAGTCTAACCCTTCGTTCGTCCAGGGAAATTGCCTCGCGGTATAGTCCTTTCGGGAGATCTAAGCTATACCGAGCGTAAAGCCCGATCTCTATTGTGAAGTTCTCAGCTCAACCTCGCTTTGACGTCTCTGCGTAGGATCAACTAGATTGTTGAATCAGCGAATTGCTGTTCGATGTTTGCGGAATGTACATCGATCGTCGTACGTTTATAACCACAGATCAACGGGCAGCTCGTACAGAAAGGATGTCCAAATCCGATTGATCAAACTCGATGGTTAATCGCATCACCAGAATAATCAATAATCAGAGATATAAAATATATTCAAATGTATTTGGCGAATTATTAATATAATCGTAGCCTTAATTAGACTGCCCGAATGTTTACGGGGTTGAGCAAAGATCAGGAAAAGCAACGAAGAGAGATTATAGTTGAATAAACATTAAACGTCACTACAATATGAGTACTTTTTTAAATGACATAAAAACGCAAGACAAATACCATGTTTCACATTTTCACATGAAATGTGAAATCTCTGAAAAATAAACTGTTCAAAATATGCATCTCTCTCTCTCTCTCTCTCTCTCTCTCTCTCTGTTTTGTGCAATCACAATTATGAAAAAGATTCAATTCCATTAAGATATTTCAAATATCTAGTTTTGAAAGAAGCCTGTGCCGGAACGGGTCGTAGCAGTTTTAGCCAGTGCTATTGGATTAAGCGAAAAAGCTTGCTCGCTAGCAACTAACATATCCGACACGCAAGGCTACTTAGTACAACTTAATCCTTTTTAATTAAATGCCCTCCCGATCATCTTGTCTCCTACCGGAAAACACTCTTTTAGATTTTCCTTTTTACCAGTAAACCTATTCGCGATATGCAGGAAAGACATTCGTTGTTACTAATTTTGGCAAAATTAATTATAATCACATACCTTAGCCAGTGTCTCTTTGTAAGAGCCGTATGACAGCAAATAGCATCGTATTGATCGGCAAGCCACACTATCAAGATTATGTAAAACGCAGTGGTTGTGTCATTGAAAAACTCAGACATAAGCGCCTCCATTCCTAAAAAAAGCAAAAATACTTAATGAGTGATAACAATTAAAGAAAAGCTGTCGTTCTTTTTTACAATATATTTCATATTATACAATTTCTTTTAAGTTTTTAATATTTAAGAATGGTATTTACACATTACAATGATAAAGCAGGTGCGGGCGCGAAAAAGTAACATAAGAACATGTTAGAAAAAGAAAAAGAATGCTAATAATAAAACATTCTTAATTTTATTCGATAGGATGTCTCTTTCATTCTACTTGTCGTGCCACAACTTTTAGAAATAATCATTTATACACACAAGACATATTACACATACGTGACAATTAAGAGCTCGACGTATCGCATTCGTTCTAATTTGTTCATGTAACTAATCTCAAGTTTTCGTAATCTTTTAATTGTCAATATGTTGTGTCATGTGAATATGTAAAATGTACCAAATTGTATTCGCGATATAATATTTCGAATCAAAAAATGTCAAAAGAATAATCGATCCTGACGTTATCGAACGGATACGGGCGTGTCCTATTAATATCAGATAGTTTCCACGCAATTAAAACTCCGACAGCGTGTGAGATTCGTTCTGCGTAAATTTACCGCCAATGTACGGTCGTTATGTTGTAAAAACGATGTACCGCATCGATCCTTCTTATCGTTTTACAAACGCTAAACGTTCAATCTTGCTTAACGAGTGAAACATTACTGCGAGTTAAAATATCTGTGGAAACACGATGATGCAAACGGAAATAAATAAATATATATATATATATATATATATATACACAATATATTTGCCCCAGCGTGTTTCCTAATGGATAATAACGACACCGACACTCATGGGAAATTATGTAGAAATGATAAAAGAATATTTAATATGACGCATAGCGATCGCGATTGCGCGAGAAACAAAGAAAAGTATTCGTCCTTGTGGACGATTTTCGCTGGCGCGAATGATCGAGTCGGTATAGATGATCCAATCGGCCTCCATTTAGTCGGTTTTCGAAAAATGCTCTCGTAAGTCGGAAAAGAGTAGACGTGCGCGTATATTACGCGGGAGATCGTCGTGGCAGTGCTAGATGAAGGTGCCCCAGGCGCGCGACCAGCAAGGATGGATGGTTCCGAGACTAAGGGCGCGACGTTAGATAATTAGTTTCTCGATCGGACACAACGCGACGGAACATGGAAAGAAAACAACGCCGCGGGAATGCTAATGAGCGGGGCTCACGTCGCTCGTATCCGGGACGTACGCAACACGGCCAAGATACAGAAGTACAAATCGACGAAGAGACGTGGTCTGACAGCGCTCACGGGGGTGGCCCGACAACATGAGAAATTACTTCTTAAGAGAGCAGGGCGGCCGATTGTCTCGCGAAGAAAAGGAAATCACTTATGCCGCTATTGTAACAAAAAAAAGTGATGTTCCCATTGGAATTTTTACAAATATACAAATGCCGCCTACAAATTATCGTGTTTACTTTCATCTATATATATAGATTCTTCGATAAATCTGGAGCCGATTTATTTCTGTCAAAAATGTCACCGAAGGCGATCGCTCATCGCGATCTTTTCATTCTTTCATCCGCAACGTCAAATATCTCGATGAGAAAGCCACAGATGAAATTTTTGTTAACCGTTAATAAAGCACGTTTCGTAGACTTTAGAGGTTGAATTTTATCTTCTATCTTTCGTGTATATGAAAAGTAAATAAATAATTAAAGATAGTAATTTCAACGCAATAATCTTTTTCGCCTATTTTTTGTATTTCTAAAAATATTTTAAATAATGTAATAAATATTGTATTGAAAAATTACTCGTAATAAAAAGGATAGAGAAAGAATATATATATATATATATATATATATATATATAATTGCGTCGACTTGTTCCACGTTACTCCGGTTAAGGGTTGAAGCAACTTGGGATCCAATCATGCGACTTCGTTAACAAGAGGATGCGCGTGAATCAGTTACATATTGGCCTGTGCCGAAAGGATCGTTAACATCGGATAATGCGCGGATAATGCACTCGTTTAAATGCATACTAGTCGAGCATTACCTCACCGTGTAGGTAAGCCTCTAACGCGGTATCCTGCCTACGGAGAACCATCTAACTCCCGATCATATCCCCATTCTCTTTTCCCCCTCAATTTTTATAAAGACGTTCAAATTCCGGATACGACAAACAGCGGCTACGATCTACGTCGAATAATTTCTCGAGATTGAAATTGCACTGCTAACGTGGCAATTTACGTTTTACTAGTGTATTTTTCTTACGATGAAAAACTAATTTTACATTATGTGCAGAGAATCTTTTCTTTTTGATAAGATGTGACGCGCGTGGAACCAAGCATTGCCAATGAACGAAAATCACACAAAACACCGCGGTCCAAATAGACGGAACGGCGCGGTTACAGTTTCCGAACTGCCGACTGACAGCGAGTTGACGAGTCATAACTAATTCGTGGTCGTGATAATTCGTGACAGCGCGCACGGTCGACACAGGCTCTCGCGTAATTGATTGCGCGCGTATGCTTCGCGCCGTCCACGGCTCGCCGACGCGACGCGACGCCCAATGTCGGTTGATCAGCTGATCGAGCGTAAACTTTGGAGAACCGTTGCCTTGTAAACAGGCCCCTGTTGATTTAATATGACAATACGAGCGATGAAAATGCCAAACGCTCCGAATACGAAATCTTTATCTTGCCTGATAAATCTATCAAAAATTCATAGATAACAGTCAATTAATTGCATAATTTCCGAGTGCAGTCATACGTAAAATGACTTTTGTCACGTATCTCCTTTAGGAATGTCACGTTTAAAATTAATGATAATTTGAAAAGTGATAAATACGCTCAAACGTTACAAAATATATAATTGAAATATTATTTAATAGCACGCGCCGTTGCTCCAAGTTTATCCATTAGTCATGATTAGTCGCGCGAAGAATTACGCTTATTCATGTGTATACCACGTAAATTCATATCTGACGCAATGCGAAATAATACTGGAATGCGCGTCGCGCGTATTTTCTGAAGAGGCAGTAGCTAATAATGTGGTTAATCAATGGTCAACTGTACGGCCATCGCTCACGTGTCATCGGCATCGAGTCGAGCTTGGCCGGTGCCAATATGTATTGCGCGCAACTCGGCAGAATCCATCCTCCCCTTCTCTCTTCCCATCTAATGGACATAATATTTCCCGCTGACCGACCACTGCGAACACGTTTGAGCCTGATCGAACGCGAGATTCGACGTATTTCATCGTCTGAATGCGAATCAATACGAGCGGCTGGATCCTTACGGAATTTTTTCGCCAAAGACTGGCAAAAATTTCGACTCGCTTGTCAATGTTACCTAACTCGTCGATCTCTCGTTCCTTAATTATCCCGTTAATTATCCCGTATCCCATATGCAAACTAATCTCATTGTCTGATATATTCGCGAGTATCGCATGCTTTCGAATCATTGTTACTTGTAGGACGAACGTGACTTATCCGATCTCGAAGACATATAAGCCGTAAATTTCTTTGAAATAAATTTGCAAAGCACGTTGCGCGGATCTGTTACCAATAAGATCTACGCGTATAATTGTTAGCCGCTACCGCGACTGTAAACTATACGGGTCCTATCTCCGTCGGAGACACGTTCGCGTCTTGTATAACGCTCGACTGTATAAACTCGCAGATCTCCTTTCGCGAAGTGACTGTTGACGAGATAATTAGGAGCGAAATCGTACTCGTCAAAGCATGGAAGATTTAATCAAGGACCAATCAGGAGTCGCATTAACCGTCGTATGTCAGAAGCAGAGCGGTATCGTAGAGTAGCGAATCCCGGGCAAATTATCCGCCGCTATACCAGGATCTTCGCCGCTGACGCTATATTGTGCTTTGGCGGCAGAAGCGGCTTTAGAGCTGGCGAGGCAGGGGGTTATAGACTGTAGTTTAATCTGCTCCAGTGCCATGATCTAGCCATCCCATTGCATACGTCGGCACCTCGCATACGCGGAACCGTAATCGTGATAATTTGCGTAATCGTAACATTACAAGAGCGAGTTATATTTTATATCATCTGTGATATTGTGAGAATGTGTATATATACTTGGTGAGAAACTTGCTTAATACATGTTGTCATATAAAATACACGTGTAAAAATACACGTGCGGAGACATCCCGCTTTCGGTAATTTTTACATTTTTAATTATTCATTACACCATGATTATTTTATAAGATCCTAAGACACTTCGGAAACTTTTACGATTCTTTTATCGCGATGACAGTCAAGCTATTAAAATCTATTTATCCCCTTTAATCGACAAACGTTGAGACGCTCGCGTTCACGCGCCTGTACAAAATATGCTAATATGTATACGGCAGCTTCGCATCGACGTTGTAAGCAGATAAACGGAATGGTGCGGGTGCACCGTGTTCTGACCGTCTCTGAAAATGTGTTTACAGCATGTTAGGCGGTCGATCATGCGTCACTGATGCACAGAGGCGCCGGTGTGCCTTCGTTCTTTGACGTTCCATTATGCAAAATCGTCTTCCACGTCGTACCTGATGCCAAATGCCGAACGACGCGTGGACGATTTGACGTGAATTCACGCTGATGATGCCGCAGGCACCCGCCAGACAAAATACTGCCCATCAACGACGTAAACGCAAGGACGAAAATTGAAAAAGAATATGCCGAGTCGAACGGCAAATAACGTTACGAGGACAAAATGTTACGCGAGACACCGAATGTAACGTGTAATCTAAATGCTAACGTAAATAATGGCATATACTTTAAAAGAGATTATTTCAAAAATTTCGAATATACAAAGGCGTCGATAGTTATTTGAGCACAAAAGTTCAAGTGCTGTTTCTAACGAATTAGATTATTATAAAGATGTTGCAAGAATATTTACAAAAATTTATTCTTATTCAAGGAAATTCTACAGCATCATTGTGTGCCGGATAGTGCTTCCCACGCTTCTTATTATCGTATAAATCGAGAAAAATTGAAAACAAATTGAAAGATACAGAAATACTAAAATATGAAAAAGGAAAGGAGTAACGATATATCCTCTTTGACCGAAAAGTAACATGTGACGAAGGAGCGAGAGAAGGTTTAGAAGGCTGAGAGAGCCGTGAGATGACGGATGGAGAGAGCAGGAAGCGACACAGGAACCGGAACCTATTACTCCAGATAACAACTTCCCTAAGGCTCCCTTTCCTTCTCCCACTTCCAACTACGTTGACTCAATGTACATACGTGTGTGTGTGTGTTTATATATATATATATATATATATATATATATATATATATTTCGATTTTTGTACATACGATCCTCTTGGCAATCCCCGCAACAGGGGGTGCGGATCCGGAAATTTACCACTTCTGTTGCCATTTCGCTCGGCTGCCTGCTGACCACGCAACTGGTGGTATACGTATAAACGAATGGATTCCCTACTGGACTGTATTTTTATTGTGAAATCCGATAGATATACTTGCGATTTTGATCTTTATTTAACCAAAATTAATAACTATCGCTGTTATGGCATTGACAGATAAGGTAGAAGAAAATATATCACACAAGTTGTGATTTGAAATACAATAATTCTCTGCTTGGACAAATATGTAGTTTTAGCGGAGACAAATGGGAATAAAAAAGCTAAGATTATATAGTAAGCTAAAACAGTATCTAATATCTTACCATATTATATCGAAACAGAAGTGAAAATTCGTGGGATACGAACGGATTAATCATTTAAAACTCGTTAACGACTGGAAGAGGTGTTCCTCGAAAGAAATAATTTATTGCGTACAAAAGTATCGCGATGCAAGGAGAAGAAAGGAAGATTGTAAATCCAGATTTTATCAATGTTTTCAAAGCCTTCGGATGGGCGGGAGGATTAGAGACGTCGTATTTTATGCAGGTCAATTGGAGCATTGGTGCCAGTGGACACGCGAAGCGTGAAGAGGAGATATTCAGGTCGAAATGGAAATGGGTGTCGCGCGACGCCGCCGCCACTGCTGCTAAATGGGCTCCGAGCGGGTTACCCAACTGTTGCGCCTTCATCAGAAATTTATGCAGAATCCTGGGTTAACCGTCCCGGCCAATCAGCTTTGTAACCGAGCTAACGTCCGTACCGGCGAGAATACGAGAGAGCAAGGGCAGTCGTGATTTAGTAAAAAGGTATTTAATATTTCACTCGCACGTCGCGACCAAACTTGAACATACTCGCTCGAGAATTCGCGGCCGATTGATTATTCCAGTTAAAACGGATCACCTTTCATCGGACCGCTTCCAAAAAATTGCAATGTAAGAAATAACAATAATGCACGAAAATTCAAGAAATATGTTTGCATTCAAACGTAAAATAAATGTAAACGCTATTCAAGTAATTGAATTTTAGAGACACATTTGAATTTTACATAAAGATTACACATTTTCTACTACATATTTTCATTTAAAAAAAAAACAACGCTGCATAATATAAATCTAATTAAAACTCACTATTCTTAATTCTTCTTTAAAACGAACAAAGATATTTTACAAGATGGAATATTTTACAAGAAACACGACAAAAATAAGAATTAAGCATACTATAGTACAGTAATATGGATATCTAAAAGATATATGGAACTTACCTACTAATGCCAGAACTACTGTCAATAGGGAGGCAGCTGGCAATGACACAGTTAAGTTAAACTCCAGCATTTGTATGAGGTCAACTGAAACAAATGGAAAAAACGCGAATTTTAGTGTTAAATTTACATAAACAAATACAAGATATTTTTTATTTATTCCGATCATTTCCTAGAGAGAAACATGTACATCGAAATAATTATTCCATATAAAATATTTAAAAGTAATAAAGCATTATACATATATATACACCGCACATGCCGTCGCGTAAGTTCATTGCAAGGATAAAACGCTATGTAGAAATCGTTATTCCAGTCGACGAACGGCTTGAATTTAATATTTATCAGGCACATCGTGGTGAAGACTTCGCGAGCAGAAGGTTATTACGTAAGTTTAGCAACACCGTGAAGGAATCGTGTCGCGTTCGACGGGTCGACTCAAAGCTTGATACGAATTAATTTCGAAACTTCATCAATCCTGATTTAAATTCCACGAAACTTTCTATCGACGCTTTAAGCACTCCTCGCACACTTAGTATTGATTTATTACTCACGCACATCTTCCCGATAAATATATCAAAAGATCTCCCCCCCCCCCCTCTCTCTCTCTCGCATAATCGTTCGAAAGCATTTATTCACCGTTAAAACGTAAAGATTGATACTGATTTAGGAGCGCGACAATTTTGCATTTACGACTTGTTCGGATAATCTGCAACATTGTCTTGATAGATTAAAAATTCATAATCGCATCGTTCCGTGCCGCGCCCGCCATGGGTGCAACAAAGCAATTAAAAAGTTAATACCGTCACTCGTTCTGGACGATCTACCGCGAGCCGCGCCTTCTTTATAGGATACGCAGTGTCGTACCTTATAAATTCGTGCGACACTCCTGGCGGTTCAATTTAATGAATTTTAGATTTTAACTTATCATCCACTAACTCTCCACCCTCCAGTTATTAAAACTTGCCGCAATCCTTCGTCCTGTCCCGCATAGTCCCCTCTCTAACCAGCGCCAAGTGTATCACTTACGTTTATTCTCTTTTTCTTTTTTTTATGTTAACCGCTCTATCCGTTTCGCTTCCGCTCTAATTAGACTAAATATATATCATTAAATACATTATATATGGAAAGCAGTTGTAAAACTCATGTCTTAAGCAGCCAAGTTATATTAAGCTTCGATTCATATAATTGTTCAATAATGAAGAAGCTTAATTCAAAGTTTACATGGAATTATGTTTCTTTAAAAGAACAAACACCTGATTTTTCGATTCAATCACGCTCTATATTAAACAATCGAAAGCAAATTTCTTAAAGAAATATCAAACTAACAAATACAGAATAATATATTTCAATTTTATGCAAAAATTTCAAACAAAACAATAATAATGCAATATTTTAACTCACTTCTAACCTGATTACACAAAGAAAATACTTAGAGAAATATTTTACATGTATATATCATATGCAAATATACACACAAACGTTTCCAAAAATAATAAAAAATAATTTAGAGATTAGAAAAATTTAAAATTCTTATGGGTAATATTTATCATGAAGATATCTACTTATTACTATAGCTAGCATAAACAATTAATTCTAAAGCATGCAATTTTAGTCGTATCACAGATAATACAAAATAATTAAATATTTTATATGTATTTCAAAATTGACTCATATACATACATAACTTCTAACGAAAAAATATAAGTAAAAGAGAGAGAAAAACAAAAAAGAGAAGAAGTCTAAAAATCACTATTAACAGAAATAAACTAGCGGAAATATTAAGTATGAATAAAAAACGGAAAAAGAATGAAACTTGGTCGACCACAAACTGTCTGACATGAAACACCCAAAACTCGCAAATGGATGGAGAAAGCATGCCGCCCTTCACGCTGTTTTTCTATGCAAATTTGTATTTCAAACGATTAACCTGCGAAAATAACTTCCCTCGATGCCCCTGTTTAAACTTTCGAATTTCTCTTTCTTTTTTTAAGCTAACTCCCAGCTAGCCTTAAAAAAAATCATCAAGCACACACCATTTTACCAAACTTACCAAAAACAGCGATTAAATTAAAATCAGAATTCTTCGATTCATCGATGATTAAGTTTCAAAAAAATCACTTAACAAATATTGTTCCAGAAAATCAGATATTTCAAAAAATATATAATTTATGAATTACTTTCAAATATGACTTTAATACAAAATGACAAGTTTCTGACAATTTGTAATCAAAATTATAAAAAAATCTCATCGATTATGAAAAATAAGAAAATACGAGCATTGAATCGCCTTAAGTACTAAATTAAGTTATAAAATATATCTAAATATTATATATGTGAGTATAAATAACAATAAAATATTTAAAAAACCAGTTTTTAAATTATAATATAGACAAGTCAAATATATCAAAACACTTGAAATTCGCTCGAAATTAGTTTTGACAAAATGACACTTTCAACAAAGAAATAAAAAAAGTAGTGGGACGTACATACATCAATCGTAATTATAAAAATATAAAAAAATAAGAGTAAAAAGGAAAATAAAGTATACAATGTATGCTTATAAAAGGATAAATTGCATTTAAACAGTTGACTTTCAAAATTCAGAACATTGCTGCGATAGACAGTCGTAGTTTATCTTGATTTTATTATGTTATCATTCTTGCACGATGACAATATAACAAAACAACAAGATATTTCTATAATCTCATAAAAAAAACTCCTATCAAGATTAAAGAGCTATCTCTCAGAAATATCGTAATCAATAACAAATTCTTATTCGCAAACATTTGAACAGATAATTAAAAGATGATCTGTGCATTTTGCACTGACTAAGTATAATTGATTGTTTTTCTTATTTTTTATCTAATCTAACAATAAGAGAATGAATCATAATTATTCAATAGTAATCTTTCCGAAACGCCATACGCTGTGAAAATATCAAACGCTTTGTTTAAGCATATTGCAATTAGAGTGTTTATTTTATATTGCAATAATGTTAAAATATTAACTTTGGATTTTTTTAAAACTTTTGACCTTAAAACCTTATTAATAAAAAAATATCTAAAAATATTATTATACTGAGAAAAAATTGTTTAGTATTTATAACTATAATTGTATAGTAAAATAATTATGGTTATACAGGAGGTCCTTTTTTATTGTCAATACTGCTATACTGTTAGCAATAACTTTATTTGCATAGTTTTGCCAATCATGTTTTGCCAATCATGATTAAGACAATTATAAAAATATAGTCGGCGCTGAAAATAACTATAAATTATGGTAATTGCAATCATTCTTTTTTCTCAGTATAGTAAAAATATTATATTAAATGCACATATAATACGCAATAGTATAGCATATTGCAACAACTATTAATAATATTATTATATTTATTTCAAAAACCATAACACACATCAAATACTTAAATTTACAACAAGCATTACAACGCAACAATTACAAGGAACATAATCTGAAGTAATAAGAAAAGAAACTATCTCAAAAGTAAAAAAATACGAAAAAATTTAATTTTGCACAATAGATATATGCTCTTGTTTAAAGAATTAACGATGTTATCTCTATCATCTTTACTCTGCTATTTGACAAGTGAAAGTTATATAAGTCATTAAAAACGATCAGCATAGACAAATAGACTCGATAGTCCATGCAAGTCATGTTCATTATAATATTTAATTTTTTTCATTCCTCATTAGTAAAAACTTAATCATTCGACTTAAGCATTTGCCTTGCATGATGACGTAATATATCGCAAATAAATTTTATTATATATACTTCAATCATCTTCGAAAACGATACTTGCATATCTTGAAAATTGAAACTGCGGCAATACTTTTCCAAACACAACTATACCGTAGAATAACATATTGCATACAAGATGTTCATGCTTCTCTCTTCTCCAAGCCAATCCAGAATCCGCCAACAGATTGCAATGTAAACTCTTTTGTATTAAATACGATTGGTTCGATGGTTTTTTCCGTAGTCTTCAAAGTAAACTTTTGTAAAAGATGAGCTATCAGAATCTTAGTCTCCATCAGAACAAATCGATTGCCGATACACTTTCTAGGCCCATGACCGAATGGTAGATAAGTGTACGGTACAATATTGTCTTTGTTTTCCTCGCTGAATCTTTCGGGATCGAACTTATCCGGGTTCGGAAAGTACTTCGGATCGCGATGTAAAGCATAAACGGGAAACATCAATATATTGTCAGGTTTGACGATCATATTCTTGCAGCCTGGTTGCGACGGAGGCAGTTCGTATGTCTTAGTGCAAAGTCTATCGATGAAGATCACTGGTGGATACTTTCTGAGAGCCTCAGAAATCACCATGTCCATGTAAGACATCTTCGACAGTGACTCGTAAGAAATTTCGCCGTTTCCTTCGGCAAGATGCTGTTGCACCTCCTCGCGCAAACGATCCTGAATGTCTTGATTAACCGCCAGTTCGTGAGCAACAAAACACATCAGCGTCGAAGATGTGTCGAAACCAGCGAAGAAAAAGATGAAAGCTTGCGAAACAATGTCATCCAATGTCATTTTGTGTACACTGACACCTTCTTTGTCTCGAGCCTGCATTAGTAAATGAATCATATCCGGTCTGACGATATTTTGCTCTTCCCGTGTTCTAATAGTTTCCCCCACGATTTTCTTGAAAAACTTGGACGTAGCCGACGGAAAGATAGATATACCAAACAATTTAGCGAGCCGTGGACACGTGCGTAAAAATATGAACTTGGCCGTCAATAGCAACCCAGAAAAAGATTTGGTAGCCTCCACTCCCCTCGTGTAAAACTCGTTGTTTTGATCCTTCATAGAGTTCACGCTTATGCCAAAAGCTGTCGTGGCGATCACATCGGTGGTGTACCGCCTGAAGGCCCCCTTCGTTTCGATCGCATGACAGATTTCCGGATGGTCGACGAAATAATCGACGAAATCCTGAGAGCATTTCGACATCAAATCGAACATGAGTTTCATCTTGCTGGCGGTGAAAGATGGGCTCAATGTATTTCTCATTTCTCTCCAACGATTTCCGCGCAAGGAGAAGATGTTCTTGCCAAACAGCGGTTCCACATTTTCGTCAATGAAAGTGCGATGATCCGGGAAATATTCAAAATCCTTCACCATGATGTCTTTAATCAGTTCAGGATCGCGCAAAAACACGCTAGGCGTAGCAAAATCCATACCTCCAAAATACTTGGCGTCCGGGAAGTAATTATATACATATTGACAATAATCGGCAAAAGAAATGCGACCCAGAAACAATTTCCAGCCCGTTATAAGAGCTGATAGCGAATTTGGTAGGTAAGGCACGCCCTTATTCCTCCAATAAAAATATATCTGGTACAGCACAGCGATATATTTCAGGACGCCGATGACGACCAGAGTAATCAACAATAGCACAAAGGGCGACGAAAGCAACGACGAATCCATCGCGATGTGAAATAACAGTATAACAGACAAACGAGATGCTTCGTCGGATGCGGCGTAGAACGTTATAAATACGTACGTGTATAGTGCGGATCTTATCGTGAATGAAACGAAGATGGGAGGGAGAAACGCCTCTTGGCCTTCTATTAATGCGATGATACATGTTGCATCAGTACTTGCATCAATTGCCTAGTTTACACCGAGCACTTGATACGCGTATCAAATAGTAAATAACTAGTAAATTAGTTTAATCATTGGCTGTTCAGCTCAAATACACTACTTGATACGCGTATTAAGTCCTCGGTGTAAACTAGGTAAATAGTGGCATTATACTACGTTTACGCGAAGCGTTACTACAGAAGTACCGCCTCGCGTAAACGTAGTATTAGTCAGTTTAAATGCGTACGATACTTTTGAACATATCGTGACTTTTCTTAAAACTCAATCATTAATCATTTAATTTAAGAAGATCTAGCTCATGTTTCAATAAAAACTGACGATATTTACGATACGAAAATAATTCCTAATAATTACGTAATCGCCACTAGATTCATCATGCGCTTCTTGTGCTTGCATATAGTGGATTTAACATCTGACTAGACTATTACGAGATAGAAATAACTAATGTAGATGAAAAATAACGAAAGTGTGGAAAATAAAAGTTTTCATTATCGTCGATTGTTTCAGAGAAAAGAAATATAAATATGAAAGTCTACGAAATTCTTTCTATATGATTTTTGCGAAAAAGATTCGATCACAATTATCTCTTTGAATTTATATTGATCTTTCATTCGAAATCTCTGCTCGCACAACACACACATACGTGCAAACACACGCAAAATATTTGTGAGATAAAAATTATTTTAATATCTTATTAAATTGATATATTTTCATAATTACGTTAATCTCTCGAGTTTAAAATGGTGCAGATTTTAAGTAGCTAAACTCATTAAAATAAAAAACGTCGTTTGATTAGCTGAAGAAGTTAAATTCACAAAGTACACTAAATAAACGAATGTAGAATTACCAATGAAACTTTGATCTTTATCTGCGCATTACTCATATGGTATAATAAAACTTTTTCCAATCGATTGTTATTGTTAATCAATTTGTTTTGCTATTAACAGTAAAGCTACCGACGATTTATATATACCTATTTCTACCGAACCTGATTATATGTATATTAAGAAAAAATCGTGATGTCAATTGAGGAAAAGCGATAACATTGAATGCAGAATTTTTATCAAAAGTTTAAAAACGGTCATTTGACCGGCGATGATAGTTTTAGTGTTAATCAAAAGTTTAAAAACAATCGTTTGACCGGCGGTGGTAGGTTTAGTGTTAAACTATACACACACGTGCGTACATATTCTCTCTCTCTCTCTCTCTCTCTCTCTCTCTCTCCCTCTCTCTCTCCTTCCCTCCCTCCCTTAAATTGGATAGTAAAAATAAATTAAAATGTCCAAGATTTTGTCACTCACCGATAAAGACAAAGATCTGATGATGCGAGTAGCGCAGTAACATCGAAATCGACACCGTCTGGAACAATAAAGAACAAAAATTTTTTAGCAAATATTTTCATAAATATAATCATAATTCCATCCTGACAAATTATGACGCATACGTTGTAATTAGCAAAGACACAATTGATATTGATTAAAATTGTCAATCGGCATTATGAATTACGGGTATTCTGAAATTTTGCCCGAGTAACTTTGACAAAGTTACGGCATCACGTAAATTGCAAACTGGTCGCTCGTAGTCGGTTAGCGGGTTGAGCGAATGTTGAAATTGAATTGCGATCGGTTCAGATTGAACCAGCACCTGACACCCTCGAAGATAATCCGTTATTTGCAACAGACAGCCTTAGTAACGGGGTCGTTCGATTCCATCTTATACGAATGCGCAGATGTTATTAAAAAAAAAAAAAAACGAAAGGAACAAAAGGAGAGAGCAAAAGAAAAAGAGAGCTAATAAAAGCTGTTTCTCATTACCTTCTTCGAGAGAACGATATCGACGTAGTAGTTTGTTTATTTCCCTGCTCAGGCAAAATATTGTAAATATATAATAAGGTAAGGTGGTTGTAAATGGAATGTACTATATGTAGATGCATATATAGAGAGAATATTCTTTATAAATCAAATTTTCAAAATAAAAATATAATTCAGAATAAACATCTTTATCTCTTCTTCATATTCGATTTAATGTAAACTGGATATTCTTCGTATATGTATCTTTTTACGAGTTTTCATTAAATTAACATTCTTCTAAATTTACCAAATTCTCCTTCGCTTTTTTTTTATATCGCGACTAATAGACATCTCTTATAGTAAATCTGACTGGCCAATGGTATCTATCACGGTACGGTCAATCGAATTCGATATAAGAGATGCTAGCCCCGGAGGGTGAAGCGCGAATGCGAGCGACAAACGCACAAACACAGAGGCAAACAAGGAGAAAGATAAAGGAAGAGGGAATAGTATTTCATACTGGATCACATTGTAAGTAACGGAACGCTGGACGTCGCGTGCATATGACAGAGGAGATACACGATGATACATGCACGACGACAGTCGTGTGCACGTGACTCGAAGGCAGGCTAGCGGGGGTGGCTCAGGGTGAACCCTCCAGGCAGCCGGGGCTCGAATTCACGTGTCGCGGCACGAGCGCTCAACCCTTTACCCGATATCGGCGCCGCCGCATTCGCTCCACACTGCAAAGCGAACCGCATTGTTCGATCTAAAGAACAAAATATCTCACCGCTGAGCGGCAATCCGAGTCACGAGTCACGAGTCGTACCGTGGAGGCGAGTACGCGAACTCTACCATGTTCGATGTCCATGAGGAGTTCTCGCGATAACTTCCCACAAGTAGGATATTCAATTCTTAGTGTAATAAAAAACAAACGATAAAGCCTTCAAGAATACCTCATAAATACCATTCTACAATCTATGTGAATCTATTTCTCTCTGAATTCTATTTTGTAGGAAAAGAAAAACAAAAAAAAAAAACTCGCAATTGACGCGTAATTCTAAAGAGTAATGATTTTAATTATAATCGTTATAACGTGCGAAATATACATTACTATTAAAAGCATCGTGTCATCATTAGGAGTTTCACCGATGATCTCAACCACAGTATGCCGCAATCTATTCCACCACAATTTGATACAAAATTACCAACATGGGGCCACTACGACGAATACGATGCCTCTAATAACCTTGATTTATACCCGACGGTTCAACTCCAAAGGGATCGCGGGTGGATGAGGACACTGGGGATAGGAAAGCTATGCGCAGACAGGTTACTTTAGTGGATGGTTAGCTTGGATTGATTGCCATATCATTTTACATGTGTTAGACTATCGTATAGGTGAGCGTGAAATCGTTCCTCTGATGACGAGGAATTTATTATCGACAAAAAAAAGGATACGAGCAAACTTGCAATTCAATGGCACAATGGTCTTATCGTTCCGTACTTTCGACAAAATATACTGTATACTTTAATGCGTATATACAATTATTAATTTTAAAAAATTTATTATATTTATTATCAAATAAAAAAACTTGGTTTTATGCTGATGAACATAAATGGTAAACAGGAATGCTTTTATTTGCAAATTGATAACTTTATAACGCATCCGTGCACATGTGTGTGTATGTATGTATGTAGGTATGTATATGTATAATATACAGGGTGTCCAATTTTAAAGTTTACAGTGCTATATCTTGCAAACCGATGATTGTATTCAAAAATGTTTCAGATAAAAATTATATGGCCTAAAGGGGGACATAAGATTCCGATGTGAGTCATATCGTAGATGTCGTCGTTTTCAAGAAATTTTAAAGGCGACTAATTTCTTAAATGAAACTTAACTTTTTCTTTGAGATAAAAGTTGTAGATCTCGTCGAGACGTTTTCAAAACACCCCCAAAAATTGTTTTTTGCATAAGCCGTTCCGGAGATATGAAGCTTCAAAGTTTACACAATATTTTGACATAAAATATAAAGTATCTCGTAAACTATTCATTTTTTGATAACTGTACCTTAATACTTTTATGCGTAGAATAGTGAGATAAATCAATTGATGTGAGGAAAACACATGATTGCTTTTAAAAAAATTATGCAATTTGCAATATGCAATTACATATTTTTTTGAAAAGCAACCATGTGTTTTCCTTGCACCAATTAATTCATCTCAGTATTCTATGCATAAAAGTATTAAGATACAGTTATCAAAAAATGAATAGTTTACGAGATATTTTATATTTTATGTCAAACTTTGAAGCTTCATATCTCCGGAACGGCTTA
>NJRP01000474.1:64998-77075 GCA_003063835.1 Aphaenogaster floridana | reverse complement strand
TAATTATTTACTGGCGATTTAGGAATATTAAAGTTTCTGTTTTAATAGTTTATTTTGTCGTAAGTAGTTGGCGCTATGGGCTCATATAAGTTCATTTTTATTTTTCCTTACGTTGGTTAACCTGCTTCTTCCCGTTCCGCGCGCTCCTCCTTGCATCACTCACGCGCTCTTGCTAAGTTCCAAATTAAATAAGTTCTTATTGTATTAATCCACATGTTGTGGAGCCAGTGCTAAGTAAACACATATATGTATAGGCAAATATTGTGTCGCCTCATTGCTATCCGCAACGCACATTTCCATCAGGTTATGGGCCCAGTCACTCGCTTCGGCACTGCGCGTTGCAAAAAGGAAAAGTGAACAAGTCCGGGTCAAGATGGCTACAGCACACGGAATCCAAAATATTGAAAAGTTGACTGAAGAAAATTATAAATCATGAAAGATTCAAATGAGAAGTGTACTGGTATGTAATAATTTATGGGGTTACGTAAATGATACTGTGATAACGACCGACGAAAATGCAATGGCTTGGACAGTGAAAGACCAGAAAACGTTGGAATTAATAGTGTTAAGTGTATCGCGTGGCCAATTAAATCACGTAAAAAAAGCCGAGACATCAAAAGTCGCATGGGAGGAATCAAGCGCGTTCACGAATCGAGGGGACCGGTTAGAAAAGCCACACTTTATAAACAATTATACCGAATGCGAAAAGACTCGGGAATTACCATAAACGTGTACATAAATAATTTTACTAATAAAGCGGAACAGTCGACCGAAGCGGGAATCAAAATACCGGATGATCTTTTGTCGATAATGTTACTCTCCTCATTACACGACGATTTTAAAAACTTCAGCATAGCGATAGAGTCTCGCGACGAAATTCCGAACATCAACAATCTGAAGGTTAAATTACTAGAAGAAGAAGCGCGCCAAGACGAACGAGCGGGAAGGAACAATCCGGAAAAAGGACAGAATAACGACGCATTACTTTCTCGTGCACACGTTCGTGACAAACAAAGACATAAATTTGGCGGATAAATATACGAAACAAAATCAAAAGAAATTTACCGGAAAGTGCTTCAACTGCGGTAAAATCGGACATAAAAATGCTGACTGTCGGATAAAAACAAAGCGCGGTAAAATGAATAGCAAAAACGACGCAATGACTGCTATAGTTTGTAATACCGAAGTGTCGAAATTTAACGATTGGTTTCTTGACAGTGGTGCGATGCGTCATATGTGCAATGACTATTGAAAATTTACGGTATTAAACGATACAGAACGATCAAAAGTGTACACAGCAGCGGAACATTGGGTTAGATTCCCATAACTTTGGCACTGTAATGTAAAGGTAATTTCCGAAGGGAATTTTAGCGGACAATATGGGAAAAATAATAAAAAAATTCTAGCATCAATAGTTTCCAAGATATAGCAATAATATGAATTATATGTAAATTTTGGACACTATATACCCACACAGCACGCATATCCAGGGGACATCCCGAGGATGTCCCGAGGATATCCTATCGCCTAAGAATGTCCTCGGGACGTCTTCTGGATGTTTTTTGGATGTGCGTGCTGTGTGGGTATGTGCAGCACATGGATTGCGTGTCTGGGGGGCATTTAGGTGTGTACCTGCCTTAGCGTTGTTTACATTTTTTGTGTGAAAACACAACATCGTCTTTGTTATGGATAAATATTCCTGTTCAGTTCGCTGTAGTACTTATTGTTAGTACTGTTTGTAGCTGTACATCATGTGCACGAATATTCATCTTTGTCTTCATCCAAAATTGAAAAATTTTTCGTAAATATATTACTAAATAGATGAGTCTTATACACACACACTGACATAGGTTAGGTTGGGTTAGATTTTTGCAGGGAGGTCTGGGGGGGCGCAGCCCCCCCAGTACACTCAATCATGTGCTTAAATATGCAAATATACAAATAATCGGAACCGTAGTCGATCGAGACCGTGGTCAATCGAGACCGTGGTCAATCGAGATTGTGGTCAATATCACACACATACACACACACACACACGAGTCCCGATTGACCACGTTGATATTGATCACGGTCCCGATTGACCACGGTCTCGATTGACTACGGTTCCGATTATTTGTATATTTGCATATTTAAGTACATGATTGAGTGTACTGGGAGGGGGGGCTGCGCCCCCCAAACTCCCCCTGCAAAAATTTAACCCTTAACAACATATATCAAGATCAAGGTCATCGGGGCTGCCTCCCCTAAACGTCAGTTTTATCCAAAATATAATTCATATTAAACTTTAATTTTTCTAAATCGGCAGTAAGTAATAAACATATGTAATAAATTGTAAGTCGACCTAACTGGCAAGAGATGGTATTCTTTTAAATACGACGTATCAACCAAACATATCAACCATAATTCATATTGTTGCTATATCTTGGAAACTATTGATACTAGAATTTTTTTTATTATTTTTCCCGTATTGTCCGCTAAAATTCCCTTCGGAAATCACCTTTACATTACTGCGCCAAAGTTACGGGAATCTTGCCGAACATTGTCTAGATGCATCAAGTACGGGCGAAATTAACCTGGAAGTGAAAAATCGCGGTTCAAAAAACATCATGAAGCTAAGGGATACTATGTTTATTCCCGCATTACAAAATAATCTAATGTCAGTTTCCATGATCACAGATAATGGATATACAGCGGTATTTGACAAACACAGCGCAACAATAAAACGCAAAGACGGATCCACAGCTTTAACAGCGACGAAGAGGAATCAACTCTACGTAGTAAATAAAACAAATAATCACGCGATGGCTATTCACAAAATCGACGACGACAAATTGACTCTTTGGCATCAAAAAGGGTATGGACATTTAAATATTACTGATCTAAGAAATTTTAAAATGAAAGAGATGGTTAAAGGTGTTGAATTTACAACAAAAGCCGATGAATTTCGATATGAAATCTGTGATCAAAGTAAGTTACATATCCAACCGTTTAAGCCATCGGTAAACAGAGAGACTGAAATACTGAACTTGGTACACTCTGATATTTGAATCATTAGGAGGATCCAGGTATTTTGTTACATTTATTGATGACTTTTTAAGATACACTGAAACAATTATGCTCCGCAAGCGATCTGATGTCTTAAAAGCTTTCAGAGATTACAAAAGAAGAATGGAGAACCAAACGCGACAACGTATTAAAAAATTACGTACGGACAACGGGAAAGAATATTTGTCCAATGACTTCAAAAAATTTTTAGAAGATGAAGGCATCACCCGACAACTTTTAGTGGAATATACGCCGCAGCAGAATGGTATTGCAGAACGCACAAACAGGACTATTGTCGAAATTGCGAGATGTATGCTGCAACAATCAGGATTACCGCAATCTCTATGGGCTGAGGCAGTGAACACTGCAACATTCATAAGAAATAGAGATGTCCTACAAAATGCTTAAACAATAAAACTCCAATCGAGGCATGGACAAATAAAAAACCTTATGTGGGCTTCTTTCGCATTTTTGGAAATAAGGTTATTGCATTAAATAAAGGTCCTAAACGAGGAAAATTCTTCAGAAAAAAAGATGAATATGTCTTAATTGGATATTCAAATGAAGCTGAAGCATACCAATTATGGAAGCCAGAAACGAAGACTGTGATAAAATCACGCGACGTGAAATTCTACGAGAAACTTCATTCAAGTAACAATGATTGGGATGACCTAATTAAACTTCCAAATGACTCGAACAATAACCTAAATGGAAAAGAAACGCCAAAAATCATTCCGATGCCTTTATTAACGGATCTTCAAGACTCGGAAGTCAACCAAGAAATACCAAACGCATACAACCGACAACTTGAAGATAACGATTCTGAAAATGAAGTCTATGAAATTCCAAAAGAATGTGAACATAATGAAACTAACAATTTACAACGAAGTCCTGAACGTCCTAAACTATTGAGAACCGGTCAATCAGGAAGACCTAAAAAAATTTATCAACGGCGTAACGTTGCAGACGATAATCCCGTAGATGTAGTTGAAGCTATGAATCAAAACGATCGATCAGCATGACTATGAAGGCAGAATTTAAAACTTTATAAGAAAATAATACCTGGATATTGGTGCCAAGACCAGACGGGAAGAAAATACTTACCAGCCGATGGGTTTTTAAAATAAAACAAAGTCCAAACGGAGAAACTGAAAAATACAAGGCGAGATTAGTTGCTCGCGGACATACACAACAAAAAGGGATAGACTACGAAGAAGTCTTTGCACCTGTCGCACGGTACGGTCAATCAGGGTGTTATTGGCTGCGTTCGTAAATGAGGAAATGTACGTGGACCAAATGGATGTTGTTTCTGTCTACGTACAAGGAGAACTTACTGATGAAGCATGGAACAACCTGAAATGTTTATTAAAGAAAATCGAGAAGATATGGTATGTAAGCTGAAGAAACCACTATATGGCTTGAAGCAATCAGGATGTGAGTGGTACCGAAAACTTGACAACCTTCTCTTGAGTCTTGAAGGTAGAAGAACTGAAGCAGACCCATGTATCTACACGTTCAACGAAGATGAATCTCGAGTGATCCTTATAGTATATGTTGACGATTTAATTATAGCCTCTAGAAGATACAACAAACTCACTAAAATTAAGAGGAGTCTACAGTGTACTTTCAAGATGATCAACCTTGGACCAATTAACAACATCCTAGGTATAGATATCAAGAGAGAAGATCTCACTGGAAAAATTTGTTTGTCTCAAACAAAGTACATAAAAGACTTAATAAATAAATTTTGCATGAATGATGCAAAAGACGTGTCAACTCCACTCGAAACAAACATAAAAATTTCAAAGGATTTGAATCTTCAAAATGACGAAGAACGCCTAGAAATGCAGAAGAAACCATATTGCGAACTTATACTACTTTAATTTATTTACCAAATGCTACACGCCCTGACATCTCATTTGCTAATACATTGAGCCGTTTTTGCACGGATCCTGGTAGAGGACATTGGCTTTTTGCAAAAAGAGTATTGAGATATTTGAAGAATACCTCACATTATGGAATTACCTACGCGAAGAATAAAAACAAACTTCAAGCATTCATTGATTCTGACTGGGCTGGCGACATTGATGACAGGAAGTCGTGTACAGGGAATATAATAATGCTGGCAGGTGGTCCTATAAGTTGGCGATCCCGGAAACAGACTTCAGTGGCCTTATTAACCATGGAAGCTGATTACGCAGCTTTGGCTGAGGTCTCCAAAGAAGTTGTGTATCTGAACAGACTGCTGAATTATATGGGTTTTGAAAAATATGTAGAGTCTCCTATATTTTGTGATAATCAAAGTGCGATAGAATTGTCAAAGAATGCCGTTCTGCATAAAAGAAGTAAACATATAGATATAGGTTTCCTTTACACGAGAGAGCTAATAGAAAGAAAAGTAATTGAAGTAACATACTTAAGAACAGATTAAATGTTAGCAGATATTCTAACAAAGTCATTACCAAAGATTAAGCACAAAAAATGTTTAACTATGTTAAACTTAAGTTAGTATAAAGCTTGAAGTATTTATTTTCATGGTTTAAGTATTTTCATGGAATAAGTATTTTAAACGCACTCTACGATAGGAGGAAGTGTTGGAAATGCGGATCTTAGAGTGCATTTAATAGTTTATTTTGTCGTAAGTAGTTGGCGCTATAGGCTCATATAAGTTCATTTTTATTTTTCCTTACGTTGACTAATCTGCTTCTCCCCGTTCCGCGCGCTTCTCCTCGCATCACTCACGCGCTCTTGCTAAGTTCCAAATTAAATAAGTTCTTATTGTATTAATCCACATGTTGTGGAGCCAGTGCTAAGTAAACACATATATAGACAACTATTGTGTCGCCTCATTGCTACCCGCAATGCACATTTCCATCAGAATTCGAGAAATAGAACACTTAAACACCAAAAACTACGAAGCGCACTGCCTGGGTACTGTCATCGGCGATCTGGGATATGTAGACATCGAATTCAAAGTATTAATACATCTAGACCCCAGAAATTACGGAGTGCACTATTTGGTCCTTGTCATCGTCGACCTGGGACACATAGACTTCGAATTCGAAGTATTAATACTTCTAAACACCAAAAACTACGGAGCGCACTGCCTGGGTTCTGTCATCGACGACTTGGGATACATAGAAATAGAAAAATGATATATTTTTTAGTCTAATTGTAAGTTTTTAATTAGTGATGCCTTTTAATTAATCGGGAACTAAAACCGTAATTAAAAACCTAACGGCACTTTTATTATATAATGTGAATACAAGCTTTCGATTGCGACCAGTTTGAGTAAGATTGGTGCAGTCAATTCTGAGAAATGATAATTTTTGCAGAAAGTTTCTTTTCCGCGCGTCCGATTGACGGTCGACGACGTTGTTGAGTGTCGCGGCGAGTTTCACGAAAGAGCGAGCAAAAGAGCGAAGGAGCAAACAAGATAGCGCATATTATTTCGGTAAAACTGCATAGTAAGGGCGACCTCACCGATTTCAATGACCTTGATATATGTTGTCAAGAACATAATTCTGAGTAACTTTTTCTTATAACTTAATCGTCGCTCGTTGCTTATTAAAAAGTTATTAACAAAAAAAGTTTAAAAAATATAGGGTAAATATATTACTAAATAGATGAGTCTCAACATAATCTATGTCAGTGTGTGTGTGTGTGTGTATGTGTGTGTGTGTGTGTGTGTGTGTGTGTGTGTTTGTGTGTGTGTGTGCGTGTGTGTGTGTATAAGACTCATCTATTTAGTAATATATTTACCCTATATTTTTCAAACTTTTTTGTTAATAACTTTTTAATAAAGAAATATAACACCTCAACCAGGATTCGTACCTGGTCTTTGCTAATTTTCTCAATTTAGTAGACATTTTTTATTAATAACTTAACAAACGCAAACCTAGATCCACCTTTATTGCTTTTCAATACTTAAAATAACTACTAGATTTTTAAACTTTTTTTGTTAATAACTTTTTAATAAGCAACGAGCGACGATTAAGTTATAAGAAAAAGTTACTCAGAATTATCCTTGACAACATATATCAAGGTCATTGAAATCGGTGAGGTCGCCCTTAATATGCAGTTTTACCGTTATTAAAGTCAACATAGCTTTTTCAAATGGATACCTATAATTTTTCTGCACATTTACATAGTAGAGGTGATTTGCAATCAAAATTATGTCTAGTAAAAAATTGCTTCTATGCATCGTTTACGAGATAATCGCATCTTTAGGATGTAAGTAATAAACTGAATTCTGATATGGTTCTGATATGGTTAAAATTTGTATTTCTTTAATAGAGTCTTTTTCTCTTCATCTGTTCTGATTGTACGCCGTTTTCTTGTTAGCGATCCTGTTCGACGTAATTGATCGTCAACTCGTCGAAACGAACGACCGTTTGGTATCCTTCGATCTGGATATTTTTGTTGATAGAGTAACCGTGCTTCATTTTCATTACGCATACTTAAATGCCCATCATGCACTATCGAAACTAACATCACTGTTTACAAATCAGGCAGTTGCGTATTTTGACGAGTTGAAGGTCAGTGATCCTGTTCAATGTAACAGACTTCAAATAGTCAGAGAGTCGTCTACATATTTTCATTGAATACGTATCATATTGTAGTTTCCGAAAATAACAATTACTTGAAAAGTGTGATATGCTCGAGTTTACAATTACTGAAAAGTGTGATATGCTCGAGATGTGGCATTTAAGTATGAGTAATGAAAATGAAGCATGGTTACTCTATCAACAAAAATATCCAGACCGAAGGATACCAAACGGTCGTTCGTTTCGACGAGTTGAAGATTAGTTACGTCGAACAGGATCGCTAACAAGAAAACGGCGTACAATCAGAACAGAAGAAAAAAAGACAAATGTGCTATTAAGTTTTATTGAAAACAACCGTACATCTATAAGAACCGTAGCACGTAATTTAGAAGTATCAAACAGTTACGTGTACTCTGTTATAAAGAAATACGAATTTAAACCATATCGTGATAATGTAGTCTAAATCTTACACGAAGAAGATACAGATCGTCGATTAATGTTCTGCCACTGGCTTCGAGTTAACTATCGTGCTAACATTGATTTTCTTAAAAAAATATTATGGTCTAACGAATCTTGTTTTTCAAATTGTGGTATGGAGAATCGACATAACACGCATACTTGATCCGATGTGAATCCACATGTAACAAGAGAGCGTGGTTTTCAACGCAGATTTACGGTGAACGTATGGTGCGGAATTATCGGAACAAAAATTATTGGACCTTTCTTTTTTCATGGTCATCTTAATGGTGACAGATATTTGAAATTTTTGCGGACAACTTTCTCAGAATATTTACGCGATTTTCCATTATCAATCTTTCGAGATATTATTTTTCAACAAGATGGTGCTCCAGCACACAATACACGTGCTGTAGTCAATTTTTTAAACAATAGATTCCCTAATTGTTGGATAGGTACTAATGGCCCTATACGTTGGCCACCGAGGTCTCCGGACTTGACACCTTGCGATTTTTTCCTTTGGGATTATATTAAGGACATTGTTTACGCAACTGTTCCTAAAAATGAAGAAGATTTACAACGTAAGATTACTACAGCTGTTGAAGGCATTACAGCAGAAATGTTGCAGTCAACAATGAGAAACGTTATAAAACGCGTCGAATGCTGTATCGAACTTGATGGGCAAAATTTCGAGCAAATTATAAATTAATAAATGTCAATTATCTCGTAAACGATGCATAGAAGCAATTTTTTACTAGACATAATTTTGATTACAAATCACCTCTACTATGTAAATATGCAAAAAATTATAGGTATCCATTTAAAAAACCTATGTTGACTTTAATAACTCGAAAAGGTTGCGAGTAAAAAATTTTTTATATGCACTTTGTAGCTGACTCAGAGCTGTGCAAATTTCTCTTATTAAACTTTTTTGTAACTTCGATCAATTGCAAGATATTTGGTCGGACATATATGGACAAACACTTTGTATGTATTATATACTGCTTATAATATGCTTAAAACTACAAAATGCATGATATCCTAGCAAAATTATGTTTTTAAAAAAAAGGTAAAAAACGCCAAGTAAACGCGCTCGTAGTTTGTACCAAACTATACCTCGTAATGTCTTTGTATCTCAAAAAAACCCAATCGGTAATATCTTTCATTTTAAAAAAGTACAACCTAAGTGGTACGTATCTATGTATTCCAATTCAAGTGTCTTTCTATTCCAACCCAGGTAGTAGTAGCTTTAATTTTTCTTAACAAAATAATTATATCACAAAATTGCGATACCTTACTCAACCCAAGTGATATGTATTCAAAAAAGGTAAAAACCGAGTGACAAGTGTACGCGCGACGTACAAAAAAAACTGTAGTGACAAAAATTTTATCTAATATAATTTGGTCTTATAATTCCATTTGTATTTTTTCAAAAATAATGACAAAAGTTAAATTACAAAAATAATGGCAAAAGTTAATTTGGTCTTATTATTTGTATGTTCTACAAAACAATAATAACAAAAGTTAAATATTCCTTTTTCTACTACAAAAGCAATGATATTAGGAGGCTTACGCCAAGTGAATATGATTGTAACATTATATTTTTTTTATTATGTGTCTTTATTATACTCATTATGTACCTGTTCGTTTTTTTCATGTTACATTGAGGTTTGCGCGTTGAGTGTATTTTCATTTTAAGAGTAACAGTATTACAAGTAACCCGTTATTCCCCAACCTTGTATCATATTCCAAACATACAACACACAAAAAACACTTGGCGTGCCCGGGTCGTATTCAGATGCGTTAGAATTCTAAAATATATTTTGTTTCACAGTAAATTTATAGAATATTTATACGTTTCTTATACATTTTTTGGTAATTAGAAATCTAATAAGAATAAATTCATTATAGTTAAAGTTCTAGTTTAATATTAAAGAAACTGATTTCGCTTCATAAGTGTATGGTAAACGAAACACTATCGTTTCTCTTGATATGAATGCATGCATTTTAACACTTTCTATACTACTCGTGTGACATATATATGCTCCAACATATTGTAGGAAATACTGAAGTTGTTAGTATGAGCCGGATACGCCAATTGTTTTTTGTGTAATTCTCAATAATTTTATTTTTTTCTAAAGGCTGACGCCAACATTATCCTTAAATTTGGTACATCGAAATGCGGTTCGAAAGTGGTATCAAATGAAAGGTCTCATCAATCTGAAGCAAAAAAAATTTCCAGCTTGGAGCTACTCACCATTCCAGAGAAAACAGCTCCTAAAAGTCCCAAAACCGTTGGCGCCACTTTTGTTTATACAGACTTTTAAGACTTTGATCATGTTCTAACTTGCTTCAAACATTAATTTTAGCAAAATATGTTTAAATTGGAATCGCCAAGGGTTTGGGATCTAACCAGGACCTCTCTAGGGACAAAAGGTATTACAAGAACACTTTCGAGGAACCAATTAATAGACTTTATTTGATACATAAAATAAGATACACAAAGTGTAATGATCTGGGGAGCAGGCTTGCACATTAAGAAGTGCTTCGGAAACGGGATTCCAGAGGTCAAAACGAATAATCATGTGTGTCGCATGCACTTCTTAATGTGCAAGCCTGCTCCCCAGATCATTACACTTCGTCTATCTTATTTTCTGTATCAAATAAAGTCTCTTAATTGGTTCCTCGAGAGTGTTCTTCTAATATTTTTTGTCCCTAGAGTGGTTCTGGTTAGGTCCCAAACCCTTGGCAATCCCAATTTAAACATATTTTGCTAAAATCAGTGTTTGGAGCAAGTTAGAACACGATCAAAGTCTTAAAAGTCTGTATAAACAAAAGTGGCGCTGACGGTTTTGAGACTTTTAGGAGCTGTTTTCTCTGGAACGGTGAGTAGCTCCAAGCTGGAAATTTTTTTTGCTTCAGATTGATGAGACCTTTCATTTGATACCACTTTCAAACCGCATTTCGATATACCAAATTTGAAGATAATGACCCATAGTATCTTGGCATCAGCCTTTCTTTCTTGTATGTTTGGAATATGATACAAGATTGAGGAATAACGGGTTACTTGTAATACTGTTACTGTTAAAATGAAAATACACCCAACAAACCTTAATGTAACATGAAAAAAACGAACAGGTACATAATGAGTGTAATATAAAGACACATAATGAAAAAAATAAAATGTTACCATCATATTCACTTGGCGTAAGCCTCCTAATATCATTGCTTTTGTAGTAGAAAAAAGAATAATATTTCAGAATAGTATTTCAGGAGCTGAAATACTTCACAAAGATAAATATAAAAATAAGAGGGAGACAGCTGAGACCTTTTTTTATTAAAAAAACACGAGAATACAATTAATTTAAAAAAAATATAGAGAATTTAAATTCAATTTATGATAAAGTAATTTTGTTTATATGACTTGATGTGACTTACATCCATATTTATATCGTTATTTATTTGTCCTCATAATCTTTTAACGATAGATATGTTTGTAATTGCTTTGTTTAATTGATCAGTCTGTTATCGGCTTTTTTGACATGTGCACATATTCGACATTGGGCACTAACTACAGTTATATAATTAACTTCGTTTTAATTTCTTGACCATGCATATATATTTCTACATTAGTGACATTTTTATATTAAGGACCTCCTTTACACATATTTGTTTTTTATTTATGATTGACACACAAGACATGTAAGCAATTTATCTTTTCACTTATATAATTAATGTATAGTCACATATTTATTTAACTTAATTTATTTTTATTTTATTTATTCTAATTTATTTGAATTTCGTTAATACTCAGTTTATCGATATAATTAATTTTCATGCAAATATTAGATTTTTATATATATTAGGTGTACAAATAAGTTTCCGCCGTTTTTTATCAAAAATTGGGCATTTATTGTAAAAGAACGGAACTCGAACGGAATTCGAAGTATTGTCCATCGCTTGCCACTACTTTTTCCCATCTTTCTGGCAGCATACGGATACCGCGTCGGAAGAATGCTTCATCTTTTG
>NJRP01000472.1:117090-132563 GCA_003063835.1 Aphaenogaster floridana | reverse complement strand
AGGTGGATATTGTCGTCGAGACGGGCCTTTCCAGTTTTTTGAGCTCTCCGGAGCCGATTGGTGAGGTTTAGCCGGTTTCAAGTTTTTAGTATAAGTTTCCAGCGTCTTAGCCGTTTTTATCTTCTCATCTAATTTACTTCCAAACAACCACTCATCAGCCGATGCTAAGGTAAGAGTCTCTCGCAGAGAAACGTTAATGTTTTTCATAATTAAGACCCTTCTAATGGACGATTCCTCGTGTTGTAAGTCCGACAAGATCCTTATGATGCCGCTCAATTTTTCAATCATTGGCAATTTCTCTTCCGACTCCAACTTGAATACTGTTGTTATCAGGCTGACCAATCCAGCAATCCCTGCTGCGATTCTTTCTTGCTTCTCCCGAATACGGGAGTCTCTCTTAACTACTGCTTCTTGTAAGCTAGCTTTTACTTCCACATTAAGTTTTGGTGGGTCTATTACTAAACAATTGCTTGGAGGAGGAAATTTCTGGACTAGTTTTTTCCTCTCCTCCACCGGAAGACCGTTTTTTATTATCTCTTCGATTCTTACAACGAGATCCTTATGAATCGCTTGTGCCGGGATTCTTTCTGGAGTGATTCGCTGTCCCATCAAGAATTTCTCCGGATAATTCTTCATCTCCATTCGCTTTTTCTATTGACAACCCCGCCGATGATATATCATTCGGGACCTGAGATTGGTTGTTCGAAACATCAGTCTGGTTAACCCTATCTGGCTCTTGACAGTTAGGTCGCTCTTCTGACTGAGCCCACTTTTCTGATACCATAGAATTTATACTTTTACCAGAATCTGAATAGCTGCTTTGATGGTCTCGATATCTAGAAGTGCGATCTGATGAACTTGGTCGGCATTCTCGATGATAGCCTAGGACAAAACCAACACATTTCTAACTAAGTCGAGAATGAGATTGATTCTTTAATTTGTCAGTTAAGATCTTGCAGAGATCTTGTATCACAATCAATTAAAGATCTCGATTTTTTTTTTTTTGGAGATCGCACTATCAAAGTACATAAGCCAGCTTAATTCCTCAATTATTTGTCGAGATCTAGCAGAGAACGCAACATCATAGTACCTGAATCAATTTCGACTCCTCATTAGTTTGTCGAGATCTAGCAGAGATCGCAACATGCCTCTTTAATTATTTCATGGGATCTGGCAGAGATCGCAACATGCCTCTTTAATTATTTCATGGGATCTGGCAGAGATCGCATTAATAATCCGTTGGGATCTGGCAGAGATCGCATTAATAATCCGTTGGGATCTAGCAGAGAACCCAACGTCACAGTACATGAGGCGGCTAAAGAGCTTGACTGCATGTAACAGTCCCAGTGTACTGGATCCAATTTCACCAGGCATCGGTTGCAGACCGATCTGATGTGTTATAATCTCTAACAGGCACCAGTTTGATGCCTCTCAATTGATGGGGAAAGTCCAAACCCAAACGATGGCTAGCAGAGCCCGTTACTAAAGGACACGTGGTAACATAACCTAGAATATACTCACGACGCGAGTTAGCGTAATCGCCGTCTTTCTGTTTCTCCATCCTCCTTTCTAGTCGCTTTAATCGTTTCCATAACTCTCTGTTTTCTCGTTCTATCGATCTATCCTTTCTTTTTCCCATTCTTTTTCAATGTTCTATGCACTAACGACGTGGCTTACTCGGCACAACGTAGAAGAATGAAGAAACCGAGATAGCGTCGGTGGCGCGCGAAGTTGCTTTTTTCGACTTGGGAGTTGTGGCGACATCGGCATAAAGTAGGGGGTACTACATCCTGATCTCGAGGAAGAGGCACGAAATACAATTACGATCGCAAACTAATTATCGCAATACGATAATTGCGCGAAACTTTGTACGGCACTCCCGAAGTTAAAATTACGCAAAGTTAAAAAACACAATGATTTAGGGGAGAATGGGGTAATTGCGGACAACTAAGGAAGAATGAAAGTAAAACGCAGAAAAATTATAATTTATAAATGTAATGTTTATTACAAACTAAATTTTGGATATTCTTCTCTGAGATTAATCATAACTTTTATTTTAAATATAAAAATAAAATCAACATTTTTAAAGAAAATATACCTCTGGGATAATTACGAATTGTTCATGGGGTAACACCGAAAACAGGCTTCGTTCCTTTTCTTGGCTCTTTAAATTCGCCTCTTTTTATTTGGTCATAAATACTAGTCTTCGGAACAGAATATTTAGTCACAGCTTGCCCCAAAGTCAAAACTTTGTTCTGAACATCTATTACGGCCAATTTAAGATTATTAATATTTCAATAATCTTAATATTTCGATATTTTAATGTAGTTTTCCTGATATATTTTCGAGGCATCTGAAAGAAAAACAACTTTCTGTAGAAAATTAACTGGTAGGCGTAATACCGAACGATCGCAATTACCCCAGTTAGACCGTTCATAATTACCCCAAACATGCATTTTTGTAGGATAGATAGGCGCTCCGAGATCGCGCGTTTGCGTGGAGTGGGTTGAGGAACGGAAGGCAACGCGAGCGAAAGAGAAAAGATTGACAAGCGTGGCAGAAGGTAGAGAAAACAGATCGAGCGTATAGACGTGTAACGACGAGATCGCGAATATATAAGCGAACTAATAAGTTTTACTTTGTACGGATCTCCTATTGTTTTTGTATCCCAAAAGGGAAAATATATTATTATCATCTGAACATCTGGACAATTACTACAACTTGGGGGCTCGTCCGGGATCAAGACAAGGAATCCGTGTGTGAGAAAAAAACAATGTCGGAAACAGGACGAAGCGGTACTACGACGTCCATGGCGGTGAGCAGCAAACGATACGAAGATATGACGAACCAGCAATTAAAAGACGAGTTAAAACAACGCAAGTTAAGGACGACGGGCAACAAACCGGAGCTGGTGGCACGGCTGAACCGAAACGACGGGAATGACGATAGCGACGAGAGCAGCAGAGGCGGCGACGAAAACGACGACGATCTGGACGAGACGGTAATGGCGGCCAACGCGAGAAACGAAGACGAAGACGAAGACATAGGCCTGCTAGCTGAGCGTGTAAAATACACGCTAACCTTCAAAGACGTTGAAGATTCTATTGATAAATTTAGCGGCGATGATAATAAGAATGTAGACCAGTGGATAAGAGAATTCGACGATTTGGCGAGGTTATGTGAATGGTCGGCTGTGCATAAAGCAATATGCGCGAGACGATTACTAACCGGATCAGCGGGCCTCTTCGTGAACCACGAGGCGCGAGGAAAACCATGGAAGGACATCAAAGCTGCATTGAAGTCCGAATTCACTCCCAGACTGGATAGTCACGCGATCCACATGAAGCTGCAACGGAGGAAGAAGAAGCCGGACAAGACATACCATCAATATTGTTATAAAATGTTATGCTGGGTCTACAATGCGAGTCTCAGATGGTCTCAGAGTCGTAAGTCGTAAGAAATTGACCAATCACAATCAAATTTGAGGAGAATAATTGACTGAGATTGGTCAATTTCTTACGACTTACGACTCTGAGACCATCTGAGACTCACATTGTAGACCCCGTATTAGAGATTGCGTCGCCGATAAACATAGAAACCTCCGCGGTTATACAGTATATAATAGATGGTATTGTCGATGATGAGGTAAATAAGACAATTTTATATGGTGCGAATACGATTTCTTAATTGAAAACAAAATTTGATTTGTATGAATTAATGAAAGCTAGAAATAAGAATACAGGTAATACTAAGGTTAGGTCGGACGACCCGAAAGGAAGGCAAGCGCAAGCGAATAAGACGAATGAGAAGACAGAGGTTAAGCGTTGCTACAATTGCGGCGGTAGGAACCATATCAGTGCTGCATGTCCATCGAAGGAGAAGGGCGTACTGTGTTTTCAATGTAACGAGCATGGGCACATAGCAGCTAATTGTTCACGGCGTACGAAAGGCGAGAAGAGTAAGAATTGCAACGCGGCTCGAAGTAAGACAGAGAGCAGCCCTAAGGTAATGAACAACAGATCTAAAAGAATTTATAAAGTTGTCAAAATTAATAATAATGAAGTAACTGCCTTATTTGATTCAGGTAGCGACCTAAGTCTTCTGCGTGCAGAATTTTATATTAAGATGGGAGCACCGAAACTAATTAAACAGTCGATTAAATTCTGTGGCGTTGGTGATTACCTTAGCTCTTGTACAAGTAGATATTGATGGCGAACGTTTTGGAATTGACTTCCATGTGGTCTCTGACGCACTTTTAAATGACGACGTTCTTATTGGCTTGGATGTTTTGGGCGATGTTGATATGAGAATAAGAAGTGGTAAGATAATAAGTATCACAAAAGTTATAAAAGAACCAGACGAGGCATACTTTGTCAATACAATTGATGTTGTATCTGATGTAAATGAAGTAGATCTTACGCATATAAATGATCAGGATCGCAAGGAAGAACTTCAACGAATTATATCCTATTATAAGCTGAAAAAAACCAAAGACGTAGGAATTAAGTTACAAATAGTTGTACAAGACGACTTACCAATTTATCAACGCGCCCGCCGATTAGCGCCTCACGAATTAAAAATAGTTGACTCACAGATACAGACGTGGTTAGAAGAGGGTATTATTCGGCCATCCTATTCAAATTATGCCAGTCCTATTATACTCGTCAAAAAGAAAAGTGGTACGACGCGATTATGTATAGATTATCGCAAACTGAACGATAAAATAGTAAAAGTGCGATATCCATTACCTATCATAGAAGACCAAATAGATCGACTTCAGGCCGCCCGAGTTTTCACGACGCTAGCGGCTAGACTTAGAAAATGGATTTTTCCATGTTCCAATAGAAGAACAGAGTCGTAAATATACGGCCTTCATAGTGCCTAATGGCCACTATGAATTTTTACGAATGCCTTTTGGTTTAAGCACCTCGCCCGCATATTTTCAACGATATATAAATGCTGTTTAGTGAACTAGTAACGAAAGGAACCGTTTCAGTCAATATGGATGACCTAATTATACCCTCTGTCGATTTTCACGAAGGTATATTACGTTTAAAAGTAGTCTTGTTTGTGGCGAGCGAATATGGGTTAACAATAAATTGGACGAAGTGTAAAATTTTGCAACCGAAAGTTACCTATTTGGGTACGTTATAGAAAATGGCAATGTCGTGCCTAGCGAGGATAAAATAAGAGCGATAAAAGATTTTCCGACGCCAATTGATGTAAAAACAGTACAAAGTTTCTTAGGCCTTACAGGCTACTTTAGAAAAATCGTATCCGGATATGCGACAATTGCTCGCCCTCTAACTAACTTACTTAAGAAGGATGTGCGTTTTACTTTTGACGATAAAGAAACCAAAATATTTAATCAGTTAAAAACGATTCTTTGTAACAAGCCGGTATTGCGAATATATTCGCCCAACGCAGATACCGAAGTACACACCGACGCATCAAGCCAAGGCTTCAGAGCAATTTTAATGCACCGCGACAGCAAAGATCGCTGTTTTCACCCAGTTTATTTTGCGAGCGTTAAATCATCAATGGCGGAGGCAAAATTACACAGTTACGAGTTAAAGGTCTTAGCAGTTGTAAAAGCGATTAAAAAATTTAGAGTTTACTTGATGGGTATTCCGTTCAAAATAATTACAGATTGTCAAGCATTTACATTAACTCTTAAGAAAGCTGACTGTTGTGCGAAAATCGCAAGATGAGCCCTCTTCCTTCAGGATTTCGCATACACTATTGAACATCGTCCAGGGACGTCTATGCGACATGTAGACGCCCTCAGCAGGAACTTTTTACCCTCAACGATGATACTGACAGAATGTCAAGAGACGATCGCAGCTAAATTAAGAAGAAATCAACTAGATGACGAAGAGGTGAAAAAAATCTGGGAACAGGTCGAATTAGGCAAGACGGATGACTATTGCATAAAGGATGGGTTGTTGCACAAGGTCGTAAATAACGAAGCCTTAATAGTCGTGCCGGAAGCGATGCAATATAGTATCATTCGATATATTCACAACCGAGACCATTTCGCAGCTGAAAAGACGGAGAAGTTATTAAGAGCGGATTATTGGTTTAAGGGAACGCGTCCAAAGATAGATAAATATGTGCAAAACTGCGTTGATTGCATCCTGGCTGAAAGAAAATCTGGGAAACTCAAAGGATGGTTGCATCCCATTGACAAAGGAGGTGTTCCATTCGGAACATATCACATAGACCACTTCGGGCCTCTACCTACCACAAAGAAAAAATACAACTACATTTTTGCTGTCATCGACGGATTCACGAAGTTTATTAGGCTGTATCCTGTAAAGACAACTAATACTGCCGAGGTGATAGACAATTTAATTAAGCAGAGCGCTGTTTTTGGGAACCCACGGCGCATAATTTCGGACCAGGGTAGCGCGTTTACTTCACGCGACTTTAAAGAATACTGCGAGGACGAAACAATACAACACACGACCATCGTTACCGGCATACCTCGCGGGAACGGCCAAATAGAAAGGATTAATCGCACGTTAATACCTCTATTGACGAAGCTCACAGCTCCAAATCCAGCCGAATGGCACAAATACGTAGGAAAAGCGCAAAGATATTTAAATAACGTACCCAGCAGAAGTACTGGAATGTCGCCGTTTTACCTGTTATTAGGTACTCGGATGAGAATGAAAGAAAACCGTACAATTAAAGACATTCTAGAAGAAGAAAACGCAGCATCGTATTAACAAGAACGCGAAGAGGCTCGTGACCAGGCAAGACAATCCATCTCCAAGGTACAAGAAGAGAATAAATGAACGTATAACAAGAACCGAAAAACTCCTCCGCAATATCGGGAAGGCGAATTAGTCGCTATAAAACGCACGCAAGGTGGACCAGGATTGAAATTTGCGGCCAAATATCTAGGGCCATATCGCATCAAGAAAACGCTTCGCAACGAACGTTATATCGTCGAAAAAGTAGAAGAAGTCGAAGGACCACGCATGACATCCACTGCAACCGACCACATGAAGCCCTGAGGAGAAACATCACCAGCAAAACAGACATCTGGGGGCAGATGTACGTCGGATGGCCGAGTGTAGGATAGATAGGCGCTCCAAAATCGCGCATGCGCGTGGAGTGGGTTGAGGAACGGAAGGCAACGCGAGCGAAAGAGAAAAGGTTGGCAAGCGTGGCAGAGGGTAGAGAGGACAGATCGAGCGTGTAGACGTGTAACGACGAGGTTGCGAATATATAAGCGAACTAATAAGTTTTACTTTGTACGGATCTCCTATTGTTCTTGTATCCTAAAAGGGAAAATATATTATTATCGTCTGAACATCAGGACAATTACTACATTTTTAGTAAAACTAGCAAAAAAAATTTAAACTACTGAACAGTCACATTTTGAAGTTATTAGATGCATTCTTTAGTAGATTTTCTATTCTAACAAAATTATTCGTAACAATAATTCAAAAGCCTAAAAGATTAGCGTGATTTATCTAACAGACAAAAATTACATCAAATCGATCGAAATAATTTTACGGTTTTTACCTTGAACAGTGTGCGCGTTCTCTCGCCTTAGACTTCAGGGCGACACTAAACGTTAGGATAGCTACATAGAGAGCGCTGGTGCGCAGAGCTAAAAGGAGCGGAAAGTATCGAAATGACGTCGTCCAGGATTACCTGGCGTTTGTAATTACCCCATTCTCCCCTATACGCGATTTATTTATACACCGAATTCTTACGATTGTTTGAAAACACAATATCCTTTCTCGAAGCACTGCTGGAGTCATAAAATAAGTTACATTGATCTATAATAACAAATCTGTATTCAAATTATAGCAAAGCTCAAAATAATTAATATTTAAAAAATAATTGTTACGCGCACTGAGTTTTTTATTTGTTTTTGACTATGTATTAAATAATTATGCAATTTCGGAAAAAGTCTCGTCTTTCTAAATTCATTTCTTGAAAATATCAAAACTAAACGTTAGATAATTAGAAAAAACCCAATGATCGTAATGGGCATAATGTCTTACTAGTGCAAGGTTATTTACATTTTCCCGGAATTTCAAAAAAAAAGAAAAAGAAAAGTTTATTTAAAAGCACTGTTTCGATAATTAAAATTTTATTTAAATAATGTGCAGTAAAGATGTTCTTTTATGATAATTATTAATATCTACATAATAATCACTATCTTTATCTGTATTTCTTGTGTAATTCTTCAACTATTATTGGTCATTAATTTTTCATAAATAAAGGAAAAATACATTTCTATAAAAAAAGGTAATATATTTCTTTGTTATTTCACATATAATCTAATTTACAAATAAAATATTAAATGTATTCGATAATCCATATTGTAATTGTTTTTTGTTTAGATTAATTTTAAAAAATTATAACACTTTAATTTAATATAAAAAATGCTTTTGAAAATTAACTTTAATTTAACTTAACTAAGTTAATTTAATCTTAACGCAACCTTTAACTAATTGTAAGTTAGCTTTTGTTCATGCAACTTTTAACATAAGTAATTTTATAGGCCATTAACTTTAACTTAACTTAAGCCTACGGCACACGGTGCTATTTTTCGGTATTAACTCGCATGCGATCTAGTAAATTGCTAGAAATGTACCAATCAGCACGCAGCATTTGTAATAATTGATTAGATCGCATGCGAGTTAACACCGAAAAATAGAATCGTGTGCCGTAGGTTTTAGTTAACAAAAAAGACTATCTCACTCAATCCTGTGTCTGCGTGAATATATAATCCCGAAATTTTTCACACAAATTCCAGTTTTTAAAAGATACGATATCTTTGTCTCTATATTGCGTAAGTTTCGCGCAGTACGATTGTGTGTCTTAGTTAAGTGGACATTTTTTTAACGCGGCGTGAAATTCTCGCACATTCACATGGGACGACACATCGGTAATATTTCATAATTAGTTGCAATTCAATTTGTATAGCGACGATATGCGTGCGCGTATGCGTAGATGCACGCGTGCGAATGCGCATAAATATAGCCGGCGCGACCAGGAACAAGAGAAACAGGTTCCAGCCACGGTACCGTAGATTCTTAAGGCATCATTGAGCGAATGGTAAACCAGCTGCGCCCGCTGCTCAGGATTTCACTATAAATGTCAACCTAAGGCACGTAAAACGTCCCTCCGATTTACAGGAAAGTCGTTCCGCAGACTGAGCTGAATAATAAAGCCGTTGCGCGAACACGAAGGGATGAAAGACGCAACGAAGGTATTCATTCAACGACCGACTGTAGCACACGCCTTTGGAGGATGCTTCACCCTTCTGCGATCTTCGCTTCATTCTTGCATGGAAATGTTAACGAGAAGAAACGTTCTTCTGTGCCAAAGATCCAGGTTCAAATCCATCCAGAACATATCAAATTTTTAATTGATCACCACCTCTTGAAAGACAATGGCAAACCACTGAACCTTTACCAAGACAGTCACCATGGCGACCATGGTGACCACAACTACTCTGTCAAGAGTAATGGACTGACAGAATGATGAGAAATATAAAATGGCTAGAAAAAGAACACTCTTCGAAGAAATGCTCTTCAATTTTCTAAGCATGGGGGTCATTTATTTATGAAAAAAATCAATAATTTACATTAAAGCGACAAAATAAGAAATAAATGAACGGGACAATAATATCGTTTTTTTCTGTCGATTGACTCGTTTACGCGGTATTATGCGGCTAGAAGCCTGATCGAACAGCCGAATATTTCTAGAGGACTGTAATTGACGCAGCGTACGAAGAGAGATTCTCGTTATCCCAAACTTTCCAAACTTTCCTAATGCGACGGCCGTTTTTTAATTTTGAAAGGTGAAAAAGATATTGTTATACGCATTGCGGAGCAATGTAGCCCCGTTACGCTTAAACAGAGATACTTGCCGAGCACATTAGAAAGTTGCGGATTTTATGAAAGTACATGAGTCTAAGCATCGTTAATTACCGTTCCTCTGCGAGTGCGAAGTGGTCTAACATCCAGGATGCTAAACGCCGCCCTCGCCGTCGGAGATCAGTCTAATTATTTTACAGCGGTGTGAAAATTGCCAGATCATCGCAAGACAATTTCGCGTCATTCGCTTCTTCCTACGGAAGTCTAAAATAAAGTCTAAGATTCTTCGTATCTTTAAAACATCGAGTTATTTTCGTATCACAATAATATTCTGTGCCTCTCGATTTATGTAAATTAAAAAATATTAATTAGCATACGCGCAATGACGAAAAAAATTTTGACACAAAAATATTTATCAATAAATAATTAGCTTCATAGCAACATATTTATGCAATTAAGATAATGATTATTTTGTAAGAATAAGAATATAAGGGCACTCTTCTTGCCTTTTTATGGCATGTCAAAATTTGCCATTTTTTTCTCGCTCTAGTATGTTTTACATTTTGACAGAGTATTTACACGGTAGAAAATTATCTCGTTTAGATAAATAAGTTGGAAATAACCTTTGGGACCTGATAATCTCAGCACATCTCAGTACAGCGATTCGATGAGGCGTCTTGTTACCTGGCGCACTTAGGTGTTTTTGGCCATATTCGGCGATGAATCCGGGCATCTTTATGACCCAGGCAGGACCCGTCGGTAACCCACGGCATCTCCGTCTTTCCCTGTTCTTCCCCCGCTCTTCTCGAAACGTAATCGTTTTTGTAGCCGGTCCGGTTCTCGACGTCACCGACCTACCGGAACGCGTCGCGCCGGGCTCGAGCGCGACGCCCGACCGGGCCGGGACCAGGTATGAAAAGACGAAACGGACACGCGGAAATTCCACCGGTGATTTTCGCTGGCGATTCCCTTTTTGCATCTTTGCGCGTATCAATGAGCCTAAGGATGCAGAAGTAAAATCTTCATCGTTCGCGTCGCCCGTCTTCCAAGATCTACGACGAGACTCTCGTGGATTTGAATAAATCGCTTAGAAATTTTGTTCGTATCTCGCCAGAAAAATAAAAGTAGAAATAACTTGAAAATGTCTAAGGTACTTTTATACCTCATCTACCTGCAAGGTACATACCTACTTCCTTCGAATCTCGGAAAAATGCTCTGTCAAGACTCCATGTGATATTTCGTTACGGATGCTGGGATGAACCGCGAGGAACGCAATGTAAAAGAGCGACTTCCTCCTTAGCAACAGTCGAAAGTAGAAAATCATGCTACTAAATTTAGATTAAAAGTAGACGTAGACGTTGAAGAGGATACAAACGCTTGTTGCTGAAGTAAGAGAACCTGAGGCACCATCTCATTTTACAATTCGATTCTTATGCGTAAATCCGAAGGATCGCGAAGCGATTTCACTTCGACGTCGCGGCAAGTGCAGCTATTTCTCGCGGGAATTTATCGAGAAGAATCCTTTCAAACGGGTCTTAAACCGGGTGACTCCTCGCAGGACAACGTATCGAAAGAAAAATCCAAAAATATCCTCGGGGCCCCGTTCGCGATTCCTTGCGAAGGAGAGGGATCCCGGCGTCGCGACAGAGAGAGAGAGAGAGAGAGAGAGACAGAGAGAGAGAGAGGAAGGATGGCTCATACTCCATTCGCGGAGACCAAAACCCCACCACGAATGGCAAACGCACAGCGACGGGGAAGAGCAGACGGGGTGGCGAAGAGAGCGGCGGCAGGACGAGAGGGAGAAGACGGAGAGAGATCCGTGGAGAGAAACGGAGAGAAGAGACCGGCACTGCTCCGAGTTTTCGGAGCAGTCAGCGGCGGTGGCGGCGGCGGCGGCGGCGGCAGAGCCAGTTTCTCGTAGCTGCTCGTGCGGCGGCAGCCTGCGGCGGCATCGTGCGGCGTGCCCGCCGTGTATCTCTCCCCTTCAGTATGAAGCCGTCGACCGTGCCAGCTGCAGCGGCTGCACCTGCCGCACCGTCCTCGACAACGCGCGACCATCGTGCACTCCGCCGCGCCTGCGACGCGCGTCGTCGTTCCTCCTGATCGTCAACGAGACCTCGTGCGTGTCACGGAATTCCGTCTCCGTCTCGTCGAGAGAATCCTCGAGCGGGATCCTCTCCACGTAGCGGATCGATCGCCGTACGGCCGGAAGGGAAACCCGAAATGATCGCGATTCCTTTTTTTTCTTCTCTCCTTTGTTCATTTACTTCGTTGACGAAGAGCGCCGAGATTCGTCGTGGCGTGTGCTCGTGCACGTGTCGCATCTAGGTGGACACAGATAATCGCGCATGCATCTGGTACGCATGCCGGTCGAGTCGTCGCGGGTGAAAAGAACTGTGTTGATACGCGAAGGAGGCGGCGCGCCGATCCTCCTGGACTAAAAGTGAAAACTCGTCCTTCCATCGTCGTTCCGTTCATCGCTTTGGTATCGGACTCCCGTCAATGTGATAACCTTGGTAATTAGGCGAGAGCACAGGCAGGCTTCGCGGACAGCGCGACGATCATTCGTCGCGGCAAGGTGAGTCCTGATTCCAGTCTCGAGGGTCAAGAGCGGTCAGACCTTTCGCGCGACGCGATGTGCGCGACCGTTTTTGCGAATTCCGAGTCTTAGGATTACCAAAGGTTTCGAACAGCTGACGATGAGTCCTAACACTCCTAACTTGGATTATTCCAAGAATTACGTATCGCTCTCTTTTCGAACTTTCGATAAAAATTTCACTTTCTAATTAGTACGCAATGGATTTTACTAGAAAGCTTCTTTTAATAATATGGTCGCAATTTAGTTCTTTAAAATTTGGGAAATTATGCCCATTATACCAATTATTAAAGTAAAGTTTCACTTTTTGGTAACGAGCAGACCTCATTAAATATTTCACTTCAATGACGTAATGTCATTGTATAATGGAACACACAGTCCGAGATATAAACATATGAAAATATAATGAAATTTCAGCGGAGTATCAAAAGATTAAAAAAAAAAAATGTATATATTACAGGATAAATTAGAAATACGCGTGACGATTTAGAATCAGATGAATCTGTTTAGACTCATTCTCCGTCCTCAATTATGAATTTTGTTCTATGTTTGATCGGTGCCATATATCATCATGTTTAAGTTTAATTGACATTTCGATTGTAGAACTTGTTTCCTAACTTGTCTCCCGTCGTATAAATGATCCAAAGATATGCATTTGTACACTGTTAATTCCTTTGGATCATTTTTAACTATTTTATAGGTCGCCACTGCTCCTACTCAATATGTTGTTAATTTCGACATCTTGTTTTAGTTAAATTAACGACAAATGTGGTCATTTTGACACGCACATGGTTAAATGTTAACCAAAGTTTTAGTTAAAGTGACGACATATTGGAGCATTAGGAGCAGTGGCGATCTATAGAATAGTTAAAAATGACCCAAAGAAATTAACAGTGTAAAAATAACGCTAAGCCCTTCTTTCATCGTCGAAAAAAGAGAAAGAAACAACATTTATTTTCGCGCTTTCGCCACGCGCTTCATGATAATGCAACAATAGTGTTAATAGTGTTAATAATGGCAAGCCGTGCGAGGATCTTTATTAATGCTAGTCGATGAGAGATGGTTCTTTGAAAGCCTGAGAACCCGGATGATTTACCGCGTCGTCTCGTCACGACGAGACCGTCCCCGACGATTTATTCGGCGGAGGTCGATGGTCTCCTTTCCGCACAAATCGACGAGAGGCTTGCTGCGACCTCGACCTCGGGAAACGCGGAATTACCATCCCGGATGGTTGAAACGGTCGGAGATAATGTAATGTAAAGGACCTCGAGATCAGAGAGACGCCAGCCAGTGTATAGTCACAACAATTCTCTAATGTGTTGCATTAATCGCGAACTATTCTTCCTTTTTTTCTTTGTCTTTCTCACACTCTGTCTTCTGAAATGGACCACGCTGTACGATACGAAATCAAGTAATATTTTATTAGATTTAAAATCGTAGAGGTGTAAAAAATAATTAATTAAAAATAATTGATAATTTTTACAACTCTATAGTTTTTAAAATCGGATAGAAGTTATATTTTATTAGATTCAAAATCGTAGAGGTGTAAAAAATAGTTAATTAAAAATAATTGATGATTTTTACAACTCTATAGTTTTTAAAATTGGATTAAAAGTTCAAAGTTTCGCGTTCTTTAATCTTTTCATCGTAGCTATCTTTTGCACACTAAAAATTATTCAGATAAATAATTTTTAGACCAACAATCTTCGCGCTGTCAGATCAAAACCTCGATTTTGCGTGAGAGGTGAACAATTATGGCTATCACCAACGTAACGCCTTTCGATTGATTTGCGTCCGAATTTTGGCCGATCCAGGCGCGGCTTCCTCCTCGGTACGATCACAACTGTTTCGTTTTCACGATCCGTGACTCGCGTCGGCTTTCCGTGTTTCACGCGCGTCGCAATTAAAGCGTAACTTGTCTTCAGCGACATAGCAACGGCGTGTCTCGTGGGGAAGACAACCGCGAGCGCAGTCATTAACTCCCGGTACAATGCCGGGCAATTAAACTGGTTTGTGTGTCCCCGCTTGCGAGAAACTCGCTTAATCTAATTTCCATGGCAATCTACTTAACTATATTTAACTATCCTGATGGTTTTCGGACCTTCGATCATGCTCGCCGATTAAAAAGTACCTCGGGAAAGTGACTTTTTTTCGTACACAAAGCAGCGGCGTTTACCATCGTTAACCGTCGATCGTGGGGTGAATGAAAGCGAGCGCCAGGTCGGTACGACATGTTTCAGAGTGTCTCGGTAATACGGTACATATATCGTAAAAGACGTTACAGAGAGAAAATAATATTCCGAAGAAAGGTCGCCTAAACCTTTTCCTTAAGTAAACGGCGCTTTCCCTCCTTAAGCCTACTTTACACTTTATCTATAATTCGCGACAGAATTCGAGACAAAATTCTATTTAGAAATTGATGTATCAAATTATAAATATAATTACATAGATGAGAAAAAATTCTTGTATTACACGAATCATAATTTGATTTATAATTATGTAAAATATTCAATTGTTTCTTTTATTGACATGATTAGGTTAAGAAATATGGCACAGTTATTAAGAAATACATATAAATATAATAAAAGTATTATGAAGAATTCTTTAATCATAACAGCATCAGTTTTTTTTGTATTATAGTTTATGTCATTTATATATGGATGAAGTCCGTTTGCCTAACCGATTGGACACGATATGTATTTACAACGCTTAGAGATCTTCATTACACCAGATATATACCATTGGCCAATCACGAGTATTTATGTACTACGCATATTTGATGCGTCTTTTCTATTTAAAATAGAGCATTGCAATTATAATTCTGATTGTTCACATGTTTTCTGTATTACACCATGCATAAAATTATAAATATATGGTTTTCCAATTAAGAGCTACCGGATGTTTTTAGGTAGAATTCTATCGCGAATTATAGATCGTGTAAAGTAGGCTTTAGAAAGCTTTTAAAAGCGTCAGTCTAACTTTCACAATAATAAAAAAGGATAACTAATAATAAAAATAGTAAAAATAAT